>CAEFZX010023083.1:0-18191 GCA_903066825.1 Alfaro cultratus | reverse complement strand
CCATGGCGACAGCATCTGACGCCCTCTGATGGATATACACGGAAGCAGCAAGCAACAAGAACCCACAAAGAAGAACCCAAAAAAACCCCAGCTCCTGACACAAAGTACTAACATTTTCAACTTTTGGAAATTTTCTGAGTTTGAAAAGTCAAATATTTTCAAATTTTCGAACACAGTTTTCTAGCATTTTCACATTTGTGGCTCAGAAATGTCCCTGTTTTTTCTAAAACATTTCTGAGCTTTTTGGCCTTTTTTTAATCTATCTACCTCGGCCCAAATTCTCGATTGTAATAAAGCTCAAACATAAATGTTACCATGTGCTGTACCAGATTATAGCATAAGCTAATTTGCATCTGCAGTCCCTTGATGGAAAACGAATCAGTCAGGAGCTCGAGTAGGCCCTTCTTACACATGAAAACATTTTGATCTGAAGGAAACATCCTCAGGGTGGTCGTCGTGGAGATGGACCTCCAACACAGACTCAGGTCTTCTGCAGATTCTAAAAGGTTTTCTTCATGGATTTTTCTGGATGTTAGCTCCATAAATATTCTTATCAACTCTGAGAAACTTCCACGTCCCTGCATCATGATGCTGCCACCACCACACTTTTGCATGATGTGCAGCATTGGTGTTAGACCACCCACAGACATCTGAATGTGGGCCAACATGTTGTTTTATCTGACCAGATGGTTTACATGTTTGTTGTGTTTTCTATCTGGCTTCCAGACACAAGACTCCTCAGGGTTTTCTTTCAGCATTAGCTTTTCTTACCCTTCTTTCTAAAAGGTCAGATTTGTGCAGTGCATGACTGATGGTTGTCGTGAGGTCAGAGGTCAGATTCCCCCACCTGAGCTGTGATTAATCAGCTTCTCCTCTTCTTGTAAACTCTGAAAGAGTATAAACATTATTTGAAACTGTAAAGAAATATGATTTTTTTTTCATCGTTACATATTCTATTCAAATTCCCAGAGTAAAATACTGTTTATAAGTTTTTATAGCTTCCCACAGAAAGTGTTCTCATGATTAAAGAACCATCATTTTATTTCTGTTTTTAGGTTTTAAAACAAAGAAAGACACAAAATCTTTGTAAAAATAAAAAAAGTGGGTGGATACATGTTGATGTTTGTGGAAAATGCTAAAAAAAAAAAATATGTTCCTTTATTTTCTCTAAGGTTTATATATTTATACTTAATGTCTTTACACTATGAAAGCTTGAAGTCAAAGTCAAAATTCTTGTTTGGGTACACAATGCTGGCCTATATAACTGATTTTGAAAAAGCACGTGGTTTTCAACCTAATGACAAAAAAACGATCTAAACTATATTCCTGGTTGCTTTGGAGTCGTTCTTTTGTTGACATTTAGTGCAATTATTCTCTATATAAAATACTGCTAAACCTGCATAAGTCAGTTTGTTGTCACTTTTTGCCACAGTGGAAAGTCCAAAGAACCCACAGCTGGTTCATCCTCTCTCCTCGTTCAGATGTTGGGTTGAACAGAACTCTAAGACCCGTTCAAAGTTTGGGACGTTGTTTCAGAAACTAATCAGACGCTCAAAAAGCAAAATGTTACGTGTGGCAGGACACGACTGTCTACAGGAGGGACATGGAAGCTGGTGGAGATTCATTCCGAAATCCCTGCAGCTGTAAGGGCAGAACCAGAACCAGAACCAGAACCAGAATCAAACATGGAGAAGCAGCATTCAGCTTCTATGCTCCACTAATCTGGGACAAACTTTCAGAAACAGCAAAAACAGCCGAAACACTGAGTTCCTTTAAATCCAGACTGAAAGTCATTTGTTTAGAGTTTCCTTTGATTGATAATAACTGGACCATTGATTAATATATTTGATGTATAACTGATGATGACTTTGATTATGGCGTTTGATAACATGTAATGTCAATGCATGTTTCCTAGTTGGTGACTATGCGATGGTTTTATGACATAAGGCACTTTGATCTGCCCAGTCGCTTAAATTAACGTGACTTGCAAAACGCGGTGAGTTTTTTTTCATTCATTCATTTAATTTTCTGCGTTGTGCTTTTTCTTGCACGCTGTTGCTACTTCCTATAATTTATTCCTCCTCTTCTATCACATCCCTCCACACTTCAGAATGAATTGTGGAAAACTCTCAAGCAAATTAACGAGGCTCTGTCAGATTGTGCAGACCGCGGGTGAAGGTGGAGGTTTGTGGGGGATGGAGGGGATCTACTGAAGTTTTTTTTTTTTTTTTTTTCTTCCAGGTGTTGCATGCAGCTCCGCCCAACCCCTGTCCGCCCAATCGCCCCCCTCCCTTTCCCTCCCACCCCTCCCGGCTGCTCCCTGTGCATGAAGCAGGGGGAAGGGCCCACAGCCACGCAGGGGCTCCGACGGTCCAGCAGTCCGACAGAGCAGCGAGATCCGAACTGGAGGGAAGGAATCTGCTGCCCAGCATTGTGACTCCGGACCGGGTTGAGTTATTTCCTGACGGACAGAGAGTTTCCCTCAGAGCTCGATCCGTTTCTCCTCTGCGGGAATCTCTGCAACTGTTGGACAGGATGTCGGACCTTCCAGTCAATGACCACCTCGCTGGGATCTTATCAGATTTTGAAGGTATGTGGGCCGGTAATATTGAGTTACTTTACTGCAGGCTGAAGTAAGGAACGCAGTAAAACAGACCCTGGCTGGAGGATTTCCATTTTACTTTATGGAAAACAAAAAAACAGGACACAGAAGACCTGTTTCACTTTTTGTGATAACTTTAATTTGTTTTGCCAAATATTGCTGTTATAATATCTCTATGTTTTTCTGTTGTGTTTTTTTATTTAGTTATTTTTTTACTCCAAATAATCCACTAACTTAAAAAAGTTCCAGTTGGTTTCAGACTGCAGATCTAAAGCTGCTCTGGGTTGTAGTGCAACAGGACTGCAATACAAACTATCATGTGAAAAACAATTCATTCACCTGAATGGCTAATGCATGATAAGTAGATATCAAATAGGGCTTGTTTGGTGTGTGAGTTTGTGTGTGTGTGGGAGTGGGGAGTAGTATCTCCAGATCGTCATATGCTCTGAATGAGCTGCTGTGAGACTGCTTCCTGCCTGCTTTCTGCCTGCTTCCTGCCTGCTTTCTGCCTGCTTCCTGCCTTCTTTCTGCCTGCTTCCTGCCTGCTTTCTGCCTGCTTCCTGCCTGCTTTCTGCCTGCTTCCTGCCTGCTTCCTGCCTGCTTTCTGCCTGCTTCCTGCCTGCTTTCTGCCTGCTTCCTGTCTTCTTTCTGCCTGCTTCCTGCTGGTTCTGGGAAAACTCTGCAGTCCCTCCAGTCAACACAAGTGTTTTAGTGAACTACATGCGTACAGTACAGCCTATGTTGGTAGGCCGGATGCTACATGCTATGTGTCTTTTGATGCTGGAATTCAAATTAAACTACAGAGAACTTCCCCGTGTTTCAGTTTTGTAGATGAACATTTTAAAGAAACATCCAAACTCCAGGCAGACATTTCTGCTGCTCGCTGCAGCCTTTCCAACATCCCCAACCAGCGACTGACCCATTACTGACCTTTCACACTCCGGTCCAATCAGTGGCATTAAAGTAACATTTTTATTTTCAGAAGACATGACTGGGTGCTTGTTAGCTATTTAGATTCAGTCCAGGTTTTCATCGAATCTGTAACTGAACAGTTCATTTCAGTTCACTTCATTGTTTGAGGTCCAGTGCAAAACACACACACACAATATATATATATATATATATATATATATATATATATATATATATGTATTATATTGCAATAGATGTGATCAATATCAACAGATAATACATCTGATTGAACATTCACTGAACTCTGATCCAGAACCTCACAGCATTCTGGGAGATGTAGGCAGAGGAAAGGCATCACAGTGAGCAAAGCGAGGTTGATGGCATCAACTAACATGCTCTTTGGTTACCTAGCAACAACGTGCTAGCAGTTTCAAGTTTTGTCACTGTGCCTAATAACTGTTGTAAAATAAAAGCAGCGCTTAGTGAAAACTGTGGATAAAACAGGAAAGGTCACCAGTTTGACAGAATTTCAGATATTTTGAACAAAATCGATTCAGCAACCATGGAAACCTACTGACATGAAATGCTTATATTGTGATACGTTTTTCAGCCATATTGTCCAGGCCTATGCTGTCATTCTGGCCTGGACAAGAATGATTGGACTGGACTGGACTGTTAAAGTCCTAACATAAGGGACTTTAAATTTAGTCTGTGGAAGGAAAATGTGAATAGTTGCAACGGGGTTGCTACCTTTCATATAAAATATGGAATACTCCTTTATTTGGCAGTTAAACGTTACATTTTCTGCGATATGGGACGGGGTTTGTTCTTTAATTTTATAAATAGAAATCTATCACACACACAACAGCACTAAGTGTAACAATAATGAACAAAAAAACTACAAGAAATATTAAAGGAGCAGAACAATGTCAGTGAGGATTAATACAAGAAAAGTTGTGTGTGTTTTCAACAGCGTATTGTGAGCTGGTATTTTAAATGATGAGGTCATAAAAATGTTTTTACTGGTTTTATCTTCAATATTCCCTTGACTATGAGGGAATAACATTATTGCATAATTATTGTCAGCAGTCTGGCTGTGTTAATCTGTCCCACTCAGACATCTTTTACCTGCACAACATGTGGAACATGCAGCAGACAAACAAAACCTGCACCACCTTTTCTGGGCTGCAGGCCCAACAGAGTCTGTGAGCCCTGGGTCACAGACTCCTTATTTTTGCAAATAATTTTCTCACCACTGCCGTGCATGTTTGCTTCAGCCCAGGTGATTTCAGTTGACAGGTGTTTGCTGAACTGCAATCAGCTGAATCAGGTGTAGAAAGGCAGGAAACTATGTGATGTTGCTCTGAAATTGTTGGGTCTCAAAATTGGCATTTCTGGAAAAATAGATATTTTATCAGTTTGGTCACTACTCATGTAAAGATTACCACTAAGCTTGTGGCTGTTCCAGACACTTTGTGTTACTTTTACGCTGATGCAAGAAAAGGTCACCAGAATGTTTAAAATGTACCGTATTTGACTAAATTCTACCATATAACACTTTGACGGTAGAGCACCATGAAAGTGCTCTATTTTTCTTATTTTGCAGGTAATTTTCTTACCACTGCATTTCATGAGGTATTCTCAGCTTTCACAAAGCAATTATGCTTGAAACAAAACACCTTTAAATGTGCTGCCATTACTTGTCTTATCTCATACCTGGAGATTAAATAAAGGCAGCAGGTTGGAGCAGTATAGGGTCTTTTTCTTAGGCAATTCAATTTAATTTCAATAGCGCATTTCATGTACAAGACCATTCAAGGTGACTTACATAAAACAGATTTAGACACAAAAAAAAGGGAGTTTAAAAATAAAAAATTGAATACCAAAAGTACAGCACATAGTGGTGAATTACTGAAATGCAACAGAGCCTTGATATTACACACCTTTTGTATCTGCCTTCCATTCAGAACAGGGAGGTGCAGCAGTCCTGTCTTTAAGTGCAGTGTTAACAAGGATTAAGTGTCCTGGCTGTCATGTGATGGAGCTTCCATAATCACACTGAATGGATTTCTGCTTGCAGCGCTGTGAGAGAGCATGCTTCCTCTTGCCTCTGCCTCTCTCCATCACCTTTGAAATTTTCTCTATAATCCATCAAACGTCAGGGCTGCTGTCAGCGTTATTAAAAAGTTTTAGCGGCCTTGTTGAAACAGGGTGTATGAGGTACAGATTAGCTTGAAACGGTTAAATAACAGGCCAACATCAAGAAAATGATTAATGGACGCCAGAGCTGCTCAGAGTGAGGAAGCGTATATATAAAGGAGGAGACCGGCCCAATTGAAATAGTTTGCTCTTCCTCGGGGTTATCAGTCATGGCTCACAGCCCTGCAGGGACACCGGCAAAGACAGAAAAGAGAAAATCTGCACTGCTTTGATTCTGGTCCTCAACATTCCTCTGTGCAGACAGGTGCTTCTCTGGGCCTCTAAACAAATTAGTTTAAACTGTTAGACAGGGTCTCTGCTGATCCGTTTGACACCATGATTCCACCATTAGACATTAGCTGTGGAGATAGAGGACAAAGATAGGCAACAGGTGTTGATCGGTTACCAAGGTACCAAGATGTTTCAGCGAAAACGTCCATACGGTTTAAAGATCTTTCAATGAAATGGCACATTGTGCATTACTTGTTGCTCTCTGTATGGAGAATAAAGTTGTAGTTGTAGTTGTGCCCTCTCCCACCTCCAGATGGCTGTCACTGGACACTTGGCAGAAATCCTCTACATGTTTCGTTTGCCTTGAACAGTGTTCCTCAACCCTGGTCCTCCAGGCACACTGCCCTGTGTGTTTTAGGAGTTTCCTTACTTCAACCCAGGCGATTTCAATTGACAGGTGTTTGCTGAAGTGCAATCAGCTGAATTAGGCGTAGTAAAGCAGGGCAGCGTCTACAACATGCAGGGCAGTGTGTCTGGAGGACCAGGGTTGGGAAACGCTGGCCTAGAAGACAGAGATTTTTTTTTTCCTAAATTACCAATTTTATTAAGTTAGCACTGTTTTTAAAGTACAGCTTTACAATCTGTACTCTACTCTGAGTGGTGTTGAGATTTTTTAAAATTTTTACCTCCCTGCCTGGTATTCTCAAAGATTCTCAGTCGTCTCAGAGAGCTCCAGTCCTTTGAGCCGTTTATTTGGAACAAAAGCTGTCTTGACTTTTTTTTTTGTTTAGTGTAGTTAACTTTAATATTATGATTTTTTTTGTGAGTGGGCCTTAACATTTAAACAAAGTTAAAAGTTAAGGTGTCCTTCTGGACAGAAATGACGGGGTTGGGACAGATGACAGACCTGGACCAGAAACAAATTATAGAAGTCCTGCGTGTTGCATTACTGTTATGCATATTTGTGATGTTATTACAGCTGCAATAACGTTTTGAATGTTGAGAGCAGATCATACAATGCAGGATACATAATCTGGTGTTTAAAATTTTGGAACGTGTTGGTAAATGCTGCTGTAAGCTGAGTAAGACGAGATGCTCTGCACCTCCTGACCCACAACATGCCGCCAGCAGCATCGCTAAGCAGAAAACGGCAAACCAGCTCGTTGTTACCATGACGCCCATCAGTGGTGGCTCGTGAGGTACATAAAGGCTCAGATCAAAGTAGGTCTGTATTCAGGCTAGAAGTAAAATGTACAAGATGTTGGAAGCCGATAGGGGACACCTCAAAAAGTGGGTCAAAGTCCGATTGTTTGGACATGACTGAACTCTGAGGAATTTTTAGTAATAAAAGACCCAACTCTTTGTAATAAAGGACAGAATTCCTAGTAACAAAGGACGGGATTGTTTGTAATAAAGAATAGAATTACTAGTAATCAAGGACAGAATTCTTTGGAATCAAGGAAGGAATTCTTAGTAAAAAAGGATGAAATTCTGTGTAACAAGTAATGGAATTCTTTGTAACAATGGACAGAATTTGTTGTAATCAATTGCTGAATTATTAGCAAAGGAAGGAATTCTTCATAATAACGGACATAATTATTTGTAATAAAAGATGGAATTCTTAGTAAGGGATCAAATTTCTAGTAATAAAAGATGGAATTCTTAGTAAAATACAGATTTCTTAGTAACAAAGGATGGAAATCTTAGTAAAGTTAAGAATTCTTAGTAATAAAGGATGGAATTCTTGTAATAGATGACAGAATTCTTTGTATAAGACAGATTTTCTTTGTAATAAAGAATGGGATTCTTTGTAAAGGATGGAATTCTTGTAATAGATGACAGAATTCTTTGTATAAGACAGATTTTCTTTGTAATAAAGAATGGGATTCTTTGTAAAGGATGGAATTCTTAGTAATAAAGGATGGAATTCTTAGTAATAAAGGGCTGAATTCTTAGTAATAAAGGATGGAATTCTTAGTAATAAAGGACTGAATTCTTAGTAATAACGGATGGAATTCTTAGTAATAAAGGATGGAATTCTTGTAATAGATGACAGAATTATTTGTATAAGACAGATTTTCTTTGTAATAAAGAATGGGATTCTTTGTAAAGGAAGGACTTTTTAGTAATACATGGTAAAATTCTTAGTAATAAAGGACAGAATTCTTTGTAATAAAAAATGGAATTATCAGTAAAGGAAGGAATTTGTAGTAAGACAGAATTCTTTGTTATAAATATGGTTACATTATGATGAGCCAGTCATAATGTAAAAGCTTGACATCTTGGATAAACGCATGTGTAAACTTTATTAAGGGGCGCAGTTTACAAGTTTTATTTACGCTCTGGTGGTTCTGCTAAAGGTGAATCTTTTGAAATAAACAAGTCCAGACTCAACTTAAAGTTGTTCCACTTGGCAGGTTGAAGTTCTTGTCCTCTAAGTGTTTACCAGTTCACTGGTCAGTAATTGCAGGGACTAATTACGTCATTAGTTGAAGAAATGAGCGTACATTTCTTCACACTTGCATATGTTACTTTAACTTCAACAGTCTCCAGATGAGGAGAAACAGATGAGGTATAGAGATAGATGGCATTAGCAGGCAATTTCACTCACTACCCTTAAAGCAAAAAGAAGAATCAGAACAAAATTTGGTCCAGGCTTAGAGCGATGTTGGGTATGTAAATGGTTTGATTTAGAAGGAGCTAGTGCACCTAGAACAGACACCACAGGAAATGGAATATGGCAGCACAGGTGGAGGGATAATGGTTCAAGTAGAAAACTGGTTAATTGAAATAGTGAAGGAAGATCACCAGACACAGTGGATACAGCTCAATCCCTCCAACACTAAAGAGCTGGTGATTGGCTTTGGGAGGGACAGACCCAGTCCAAGAACTCTGCTCAGGAAGCAACATGAACTTCCTAAGGAGGCTAAGATCTTTTAACAAATGTCGGAAGCTAGATGTTCCATCAGTCTGTGGTCACCAGTGTTCTGTCCTTCCATGTGGCATGCTGGGGCAGTACGACTTCCGAGGCAGAACTTTCCAAGTTGGACAAACTGATCAGGTGGGCAGACTCACTGGTCAGCTGGACTCTCTGGCTACTGTGGCACAGAGGAGGATATTGCACTGGACAACGGCGGCCGCTCTGCACACATTCATCAGCAGCCAGAGAAGTCTGTTCAGAGGAAGGACCATCAGACAGAGGAACTCCTGTCTACCACATGCAATCTAAGCATCCAGCTGCTCACTGGGAGGCCTGGGTGTGTGTGCTGCAGGGTTGTGTCAACGTTTCCCTGTAATGGAACGGCAATCTGTCTTGGGCAGAAACCCTTCAAGAATAAATGGGTATAGATTATGGACAGATGGAAAACTAAAACAATCTCTGTCTATCCGTCCATCTGTCCGTCCTCCCGGCTCTGATTGGCTGTTTTTGACTGAGTGGTGTATTTCTGCAGTTAGTACTGGGAACACTGGGAGAAGGCAGGGGAGCTGTCATGACATAATGATAATTTTAATGTTTTAACTATGTAAAAACATTTTTTATTTAAAAAAAGTTACATTCTGTAGCTTTAAGGTAATCTTAAATGACTGCTGCTGTGATTTAGTTCTGATGTTATTTTCCAAACAGAAAACCAATTGAATGTAGCACCAAAGAGGGGTGAGAGGTGCCATTTTAGGGTTGAGGCACCTCCTAACACTATAGTGGGAAACACTATAGTGGGGCTGTAAACAGGAGGCATGCACTGATGATGGTGATAATGTTCATACGTAGGGCCCGCCTGCATCACGTTGACGTTCTCCTGGTGGCTCCCCCTATCTTTCCCACTTAGATCCAGTGAAGATATGCAGATTCTGGAGAGTCATTTATAGCTCTGGAATGACTTGCCTGAGGATGCAGCAGTAGCATGGCTCCATTCATTCCCTGAGTCTGATGGGGTGGAGGCAGCAGTGGGGAGAAAACATGGGACCACCAGCTCAGACATTACCTGCACTTTCATTTCATTCTCAGGACTCCAGCTTCATGCCTAATTACCTTCCCTCAGGATGTGTGTCATATTTTGTAAATCCAAAACCTTGTTGATTTTTTGTTTTGTTTTGTTTTTTTTACAACTGAGCATTTTTCTACATTTACTTTTAAGTCTATTAAGTGTAAATGCAGTCCATGTTTCTTAATTAGTAAATTAAGAAACATTTTAACTTCTCATTTAAGACAATGAGAAGTTAAAACTTCTCATTTTAACTTTGATGGCTATGTAGGAGTTTTGCATGACAATGTAAGATTGTATGCTGCCTGGGAGTCAAAACAATATCTGTCCGTCTGTCAAACTATCATCAAGCACATATACAGTACATAAAATATGTTGAACTGAAATAATGTCAAGCAGAGTGTACGCATCACAGATACCAGTGAAAAATCAGCTTATGTCTCAGTGTGTAATAACTGGTTGTTCTCAGCAGCATATTTCTAATATGTATTGCCACATTTCATGGATCGGGCCGTTTACTTAGCACCCAGTTCCAGGTGTGTTGATGTGCAGCCGATTGTTCCAGGAGGAACAAATAATCTCTCTCCAGTGTTGTCTGGGTGTGAATGGGATCTTCTCATAGTTGGATACACCTGGCTTACAAAAGGCAGATATGGGAGTTATGGCTGAACAAAACTGAACAATATGTCTATACAAATGGTGGTAAAATAGTTTAGTCTACTGAACAATTTTTTACACGTTAGAACAAACTAAACCAAATAAAGCAGAAAGCCCATAGTGTGTTCTCCAGTGTCTGAGAGCATTAGCCTGTGGTGGAAAACTACAGTTAACTTTTAACCTCTAAACCACACATGTAGATTATCTAACATCATTTTAACACAATTTGAAGCTAAGCTGTATGAACTGCCATCAGATTCATGGTTCACTGTATGTTTATATTGAAAGGTGGAGTAAGTTTTCACTGAGATTTATTAGAAAATATGTATCAGGTCATTTACTGAGAACTGGTTCTCGATTCCCATAGCTAAAGCTAATGTAGCTTAACTTCCTGAAGATGCTGATGCTGGTTCTTCAATTCAATTCAACTTAATAAAACTTTATTCATCTCCAAGGGGAAATTTAAAAGGTGCAGAGAACAGCATGAGTACGTACAGATACATGAGCACATAGAAATAACTTTAAAAAGTGCAATAACAAGGAAAATACTTAAAAAAGATTTTAACAAATTTAAATGAAGAGAAACGGTTTTAGGTAAGGACAGATCAGAGTCCAGGAGATGCACTGCTCTGAGGACAAATGTGTTTCCCCTCGTCTGCATCTTGGACATCTCAGACTGATTCCAAAGTTCTGAAATGTGTCACAATAAACAGCATTGTGACACAGTCACATAGCTGCAGACCAGTCAGAATAGCTGACCCCTGTCCACCACAGAAGGCACCAGCTATGGGCATGCGAGCATCAGAACTGGAGCAGGACGAAAAAGGTCTTAATGCTGTGGCTGCAGGCCCTTAACTTTAACTCCTTAAAAGAATAAACTTTTTTAATGTTACATGTTCACATAATGGTAGGTTTGCCTTTAGTGTTATTCCCTCATCAAAAACATACTTGGACTGTTGCCTGTAATCACTGACTACAATTTCCCCAAAACGCTGCATATATAGCTGCTCCCTAGTAGGCGGGGCTTGTCGCTCCAACACCTGAATAAGACACCAGCGTCTCTTCTGATTGGCTGATAGATGATGAGCTCCAGCACCATGACTGAATTATGAATATATCTCATGTAGCTGTTTACATCCAACACTGATGACTCTGATGGTTTATTCACATGTGATTTTAATTTTATTTCTGTAATGGAAACACCACAATTGTGAAATTGTGTTTTTCAACATTAGCAGAATTTAGACAAAGATTTGGACACATTTGGAATGGAAAGGCAGCTACTGATAAGGCAGAGTAACACCTTCTCTGACTCTTCACCTGTCAAGTATGGAATGCTTGGTAATGGACCAGAAAAATTCCTATGATTTTATTAAATAGCCCGGGCTTGTGCCAGGAAATATGACAGCAACATTACACTAAAGGATAAAGTTCACAGCAGTGGGATTTCTACATGCATGCAGTTACTTAAAACACACATCAGGTGAAACAACCTGCAGGAGGATGGACAGCCTGACAATCCTACTCAGGTATTCAATGTGCCTGGATGTATGTGTGTGTGTGAGGGAGGGAGGAGATAATGAAGAAACAGAGAAACAAAGTTAGGCGCTGGCTTTAACAGATGACATATTGTCTAACAGGGTCTGCTCAGGTAAAAGGTAAAACGGAGCTGAAATGAGGCACATTACTGTCACAGGTAATTATTTCAGCAGAGTTTGAAATGGTGCCAGCAATTACCTGATACCAGGACGTCTTATCTACTGCAGGGAGGGCATGTCTGTGCCTGCAGCCTCGGTGAACCAAGCCGAGTCCACACATAGACATCCTCAGACTGCCTGGAGCCTACAGAAGCTGAGGGCCAATAGCTGTGCAGCTAGGTGTGTGATTTAAGGCTCGTCTGCTACCAGTCATTAGTTTTGTTAGCATATCTCTTAAAGCTAGCACATAAACTGCCTCAAACACAAATTGTTGCTCGTTAATATGGCATACAGCAGCTGCTCAGGTTTGAATGTGCGTTTCATTTTTATTTAGCTAAAATTAGACCTCATTGCACCTAATTATTTTATTTCTATCCCAAAGATATCCAAGCAGAAACTAGCTAAACAAAATTATAATCTTATTCTCATCAATAAAAGTGGTACAGCATTCTTTAGCACTTGTTGACGTGTTGCTCTTAAAGAAACAGCTCAGTGTTTCTTTAAGAATGCTTTTAATGAAGGTCGACTCTCGTTATTTATCTTATTCTTTGCCATCATTTGTCTCATCACAGCCACATGAGACAAATGCGGTCTCATATGGTTGCAACAAAAAGCACAGGTTAATTATGTGGTGGAAGGAAAGTGATTTATGGTTTTCAATGTGTTTTACAAATAAAAATACAATTGAAGCTGCATCTCTGTTGATGTTTGTCTCTACCAGCTTTTAACCTCTACAGACTGAAAACAATTCCCATCTCAAGTCTTCTTCAATGATTAACACCATGTTAGAATGTTATTGCCTCATTGAAAACATGTCTGGAGTGTTGATTTTATTTCTTCATGCATGTTTGAGAAATCCTTTAATCTGCATGGTAACCACTCAGCTCTGTAAAACGCCTGGAAGAGCTGCAGTTTCCGAGGCTCCGCCTTACAGTTCAGCCCTTTCCTGCCACTCCCCAACTCAGCTCCTTCAGACTAGCCAGCAGCAGTTAGCAAACACCTGGTGGAACTGAGCATCTGCTGATATAGCAGCTGATTATAGGAGCTACTTCTCAGTAAAACACTAGTAAAAATGTTAAAAGGTTAATAAGAGAAGCCATGTTGTGATGACTTTCTGAAGGCAGAGTTTCAGAAAGAGCAGTAGTTTTTAAAGAGACAGAGACCCGATTTCAAGGAAGCAAACTACAAAGTAATTTTTTAAAGTCATATTTAAGTAATGTGGCATTTTTGTAAAAGAAGGTAATATAGTTACTTGATTGTGATAGAAAATGGTACTCTATACGGCCCCTTTAAAAGATGCTTTTGAGGAAAGCATGGTGCTACAGATTTCATAGATCTGCCATCAAAATGTAGCTTCAGTTTACATTTATTTTTTTGTTGTTGTTATACAAATAAATAAATAAAATCCTACCATTGGAGTCCTACTATATGAGTGGTTAATTGACTGAACAATGAGCCAAGTCTTGGTTGGTATTTTATTCTACCGCCCTCGACCCCCACACCCTTTCATGGTGTGTCACAGTGCAATGGCTGATTTTTGTAATGAAACCCCCCACTTGATGTCCTGACTGCAGCGACGACCTCAATCTGCCCTTTGTGCTTACAGGAAGAAGGAATGTGTGTGTGCGTGTGTGTGTGTGTGCGCGTGTGTGTGCATGTGTGTGCATGTGTGTTCGTGTGTGTGTGTGTGCATGTGTGTGCATGTGTGTTCGTGTGTGTGTGTCCTCCCCTGCAGAAGGGGACACTTTTCCCATAGAAGGGCAGGCGTCTACACTCCATAAGCCAACAGACAGAGCTTTGTGGTACCACAGGTACAGCTACATGTGAACTCTACGTTGGCGTTTAGCCTTTAGTTCTTACACATGACTGAACCAATGACTCGTAATGAACTGGTTTCTTCTGGAAACATTTATTCAAGTTTTCTGAATCCAGGCCACCACAGGAAGTTGTACTTTTCAATAGTAAAGTACTTGGGTTGAAATGCATGTCTTCTCAAGCATGAATTTTAAAAAGGAGCGACAGGAGAGGAAGCTTTGGAAAGTGGTAAGCTCACTGTTGCATTTTCTTTTTATTAGGGATGGGCCACCATGAGATTCTCACAGATTGATAACTTTATATAAAAATACATCTGTTGCCTGGACTCAACACAGGAAATGATCAATTGATCAATTGTTCAACACAACATCAATAATCTCCTTTATGGTACAGTGTGAAGGCACAAATATTTCACCTGGATAAAGAACTACGGTATTGATTATTAGTTCTAATAATATTATCTAGACCAGCTCTTACTATTATCTCATAGTAAATCTGACTTAAGCAAACATTTAGAGGTCATACCACCACACTTAGTAGTTTAAACGCTAACTTTGCAGAATAATTGAGATTTTTTATTTATTTTTTTTACCATTGGCTATTTTAATAGTAACACAATATAAATAAACTGATATCAGGAGTATTAGTTGGGCTACTGTCCAAAATTTTGCCATTGGAAATAATTTTTTTTAAGGTTTGGAATATTGTGGATTTTATTAAATCCAGGTTTTAGTCTGTAACATTTTAAACATCAGATATGAACATTTGCAATTTGCAATTTTTATAAGAGGTATAGAGCAGGCGACCGTATGCCGGTTTTTAGTCCTCAATGCAGCCATTCTGCTTTGACCCCTTCAGCCCATTTCCTGTCTGATTACTGTGAATAAAGGGCACTTATACAACAAAATCTTTATAAATTAATAATTAAATATCTGAAATCCAGTTGAAATGGTACATCTGTGTGACTAGCTGTTACTTTTCAGTTCTCTAAGGATTTCTAAACTTTTCTATTAACTTACTACAACACCACATTTGCTCATCTCAATAATAAAAAAAAATAAAAAATCAAACTATCCCTTCTGGGCTTTCCAGTCTCAGTTCAGCTGAGCTGATTTGATCTGATCTGTTTCTTACCACTGACCTTTATTGTGACCTGAATATTCCTTGTCTCCATCTGCAGCATTGAAGAGATCGTTCGACGATGAAAACATGGATGACATGACGTCCGTCACTTCAGCTTCCTCTGTCTCTGCCTCCCTTTCCCCCTCTTCCTCCTGTTTCATCCTGAACAACAACAAACCCACCATGGGGCCGGGAGGAGGCGGCCAGTCTCCTCCTGTTGCCGTCAGCAACAATAGCATGGTCTCTGCAGCAGACTCCCACATACGTCTGAGCTCCGGTCTCAGTCCTGTCCTCAAGAGCCGCTCTGTAGGCAGCAGCCTGTCCTTCAACAGAGGAACCATGAACAGGCCAGTCGTCCCCAACTCCAGCTCCTCTGTGACCAGAGCTGCTTCCTTCCAAAGCAGGTTGAACCCCGGCTTCTGCTCCACACTGTCAGGGCCGGGCAGTGACAACGACAGCCTCTACAGCTCTACGTCCAGCCTGGAGTACTCTACTGGTGGAAGCCATACCACACCAGCTAACAAGCTGTCCTCCTATCACAGCCCTCCACCTCAGAGGGAGTACTATGGATCTAAGCTCAACTGGTCACATCATGAAGCGAATACGGAGAAGTTCTCTTCACATGGGAGTGTTTTCAAATCGGAGGTGAACCAAGGGCCTGAGCTGATGCTGGATATGAGAAAGCCTCTGGTGTTAAACCATGGGACCATGTCAATTCTTGACTACCAACTTCCAGGAGAGGGGAACTTGGGAATTCTAAGAGATGGTGGTGATGGCATGTCTCCAGGAATGAAATATGTTGATGCGAATTTTAACTGGAACGGTATGCGTAGTGGAAGCTCCTTTGAGGAATGCGGATCAAAAGAAGTTTCCCAAAAACTTCTTCGGGCCGTCAAGAGTCCGCAGCCCAAAGCCAAAGAACCTCCACGTCTCAACAAGTTTCCCTTGGATCTGGACAGCCTGGTGAACAGCGTCTCACCGGCCTCCCCTACCAAGCCAGAGGTGGGACTGAGGTGCCCAAAAGTGTCAAACCGTTCCCAGCAGAATGCAAATGACCTTCAGAGCTACAACCCAAGCCCTCCATCCACAGCTGCCAGCCCTTCAGCCTCTCTCAGCAGCCTAGACAGTTCTTCTGACACACCAGTTCGACCCAATAATTATCCACGTTCACCTGTATCTCCTCGCTCTCCTGTTCCCTTACACCATCCCGTCACTGCTCTAGAGAAGAGTTACTCTCCTGCACCCTTTGCCCTATCCTCAGCTGAGAGCCTTCAGAGGGATCAATTCTCACAGTCCCAGGCTGGACACATGGTCTCCAATCTCCAAAGTCAATTTAGTCCTTCCAGCACCTTCGGCTCCAGAGTTATTGGATCTTTGGAAGATAGCGAATATGATGAAAAAGAGAGCGTGGATCTGATCTTACAAAGGATTGCTTTGTTCTCTTGGCCTGTCACAACTGACACCAACACAGGACCCGCAGTCCAAACCCCAAACTCGACCCAGCATACTCCTGGGTTGTCGCCTAACTCTGGCTGTCCCACCGAGGATGCTACCATCACCGTGAGAAAGGAGGGGAACAAGAAACATGGAGGTAAGACAGGGAAATGAGACTGTCCGCATATGTACGATTGCAGAGTGTAGGTGTGTGTTGCATAGAAGTGATGACAGGAATGCAGTTTTTTGCACGAGGATGCTCACTTGCACAAAATAATGAAGACTGACAGAAAGACAGGGTTAGCATGCAAACCTTGACCTCATACCCATTGTACAGTCATGATTTCTACTCCCCCACACTCACAAATACACACAAAAACCTTGTTTGAAATGTGTTCCCCTGGCCCTTTACATTCATCTAAACATCGTATATAAGCAGTTTCCACTTCATTTATTTAGCCTAAAGCAAGAGTTTGTCCTCAAAAATTAAGCAGCAAGTAGAAGCTTGCTGCTTCTACTTGCAGCAAGCAAGTAGAAGCTGCTTTGATTAGTAATTGATCAAAGCAGCTTTGATCAATTAAAGCTGATTAGTAATTTCAATCAGCTTTAATTGATCTGATTGATTAGTAATTTGATTAGTAATTTCTAATCAATTTTGATTAGTAATTTCCAGGTATGATTAACATCAACATATACTCAAAAAATATTAATTCTTTTACCTGGTAGGAAAAGCTTCTCTAGTATTCTCATTGTCTCAGTTGAAATACACACTGAGCTTCAATTACTGTCTCAGCTTCAAGCTGACTGATGATCAAAAGGCCATGATGGATGTTAACGTATGTTGAGGCTGAAACAAGTGGTGGAGTTTGTCTTCAGAACTTAAACTGGTATTAATATTTATATTTATTTTGAGTGATTTCTATCCTCTGTCATCAATGCCGTACTCTCGTGATCACCTCAGCTACAAAGTAAAAAACGAATAATGTGGAGGTGTGTGTGTGCAAGCCTGCGTTCCCATTCCTCACAAAGACGCCAAACAAACACCTGCATCTCTCCCTGGTTCCAGCAGTCAGTCATCCCTCACCTTGAGGGGAAATATCATGACTCTGTCTGCCTGAATTATCCAAAGTTTTAAACTGAGCTTTAAGGTGTAGAACTTTGTGTTCACCTCCGAACGGGGCAGAGTTTGATGATGTTGAGATGAGATATGCTGTTCAGTTCATGGTATGGAGCTCTAACCCTGGTTTTAATGATGTGGCTAGGATGGTTGAACTTCAGAACACTGGAATCTTAAAATTTTCAAAAATGATAGCAGCAAAATGAATCAAAAAATTGACAGCACAAATTTGACACCAAATTGCTGTGATTTAGATTATTTAGGACAGTTGCAGTTTTTTACTCTGTGGTATTCTTGTTTTAAAGTTTTATATATATATATATATATATATATATATATATATATATATATATATATATAGCTCTGGAAAAAAATTAAACACCCTAACCCGCCTCCCTATAGACACAAGAGACGAGCTGGGG
>CAEFZX010023077.1:0-25533 GCA_903066825.1 Alfaro cultratus | reverse complement strand
TTTTGTTTAGTACATATTTCCACATGTGTTAATTCATAGTTTTGATGCCTTCAGTGTGAATCTACAATGTAAACAGTCATGAAAATAAAGGAAACTCATTGAATGAGAAGGTGTGTCCAAACTTTTGGTCTGTACTGTATATATATTCAATATATTCAGTATATCTGCAGTGTTTCAGAAATAATCTGTTCCACACTACGTTATCTTATATAATTGATTAATTTTTCTTATTTTTAATTGTTTATTGTCTTAATTGCAATAGTTACTTGTTTTACCTATTTGTTTTTTGAATTAATAATTTTTATAATTTCATTGTGTTTCTGCACTGGTTCAATGTCTTCCTGTTGTTAATCTTTGCAAAGCACTTCACCAGTGTGCACTACCAAGCTGACTGCTGGTATGAAGCTTTATTTCCTAAATTCCACATTATTTTGTCACACGATGTAAAACGATATCATACTTTCAAGATGTTCTACTTTTGCCCTGCCAGTCTACAGAATGTTTTTCCCACAATCCCTGGACGCTCGGCATCTTCAAGACGTGTTTTTTCTTGGTCTGCAGTTTTTATTGGTACATGTACATTTATTGTTGCTTTACAATGAGTTGCTTTTCCAGCAGAAAATTATGTTTTCAGAAACAAAACTCTTATAAACAACCATTGGAGAGAAGCCAATGTTCTGGTGATGTTCTGTCCTTTTTGTAGCAAATTATTTAGTTTCGAGACTCTTTTGAATCAATTTCTTCTGTGTTAGAATCAGAAATGTATTCTCTTTTTCACTGTAATAAGATGCTGTCACATAAACTTGTTTTATATTGGCACAGAAAAGCTGGCAGATGCAGTGAGTCATCATTACTAAAATGAACTTTTGAAGACGTGATCGTTTAAATGACATTTAGGAAGTTTATGCACCACCAAACCAAGTAGACATTTTTATATTTGAACACATTTAGATTTTGTCATTTTCATATACTGAAAAAACAGTGCATATTAAGGTAAACTTTTACACACTCTCTACACCTAAAAAAATGCTTCATTAAGCATCACAGCTATAAAAAAAATCTCACTCTCAGTCAGAATCGTAGCAGCCCAGTTATTTATCTGTAGAAACATTAAAATAGTAAACACTGGATTTAAGTTGCCGTCTAAAATAGAAATAAAACCCCATCAGAATGGTAATTTGTCTTGCTGTCAGAAATTAGAAGACCCAGAAATTAGAAGAGTTGCGGTCTTGGAATTTCTTTCCAAGACCGCAACTCACCCAGTAACAATGCACTCAGGTTCAATTGAATCCGTTTTTTCCTGTATTATCATAAAAATAGTAAAAAGAAAGTCTGGGGCCACATTTTGTCATAGTCACGAGTCAAAAACCCAAATTTGTCACAAACAATTCTCAATAGAGCCTCTTCTTCTCCTCTGACTGAACTAAAATTGCCTAATTTTGTTCTTACAAGAGAGACAATGCAGCTGTCAGAGAAAGAAATAAGTGCGAGGATGACAGCGGTGCAGAGGAACAGAAAGGACTCAATCGTAATTTAGTGGGTAGTTTCACTACTGGAGGTTATTCTGCTCTAGACTCCATTAGGAATGCTTCTGGTATTTATCTGTACTTACAATCTACTCCTGGCAGAAAACATAGTGTTGATTACATTAAATGCAGTACAGATCTGGGGCCGGTGCCTTTGGGTCAATACAGCTGACAAAAGTGAAGACGAAAGACGGTTTGGTTAGTGCTCAGTCAGCACTCCTATCTTTTTCTCCTCACACTTAATTACTCTGTGACAAGAGGTTCGAATGCTTCTTTCACCAATGAGTTTCTGATTGCTGTTCTCTCTTACTTCAGCTCTACTTAACCTTCTCGTTCCACTTACTCTTATTACCTCACGGTGATCTATACTTTCTCTCATCTTTACAAGGTCAGCTACTAGTTTCTACACAAGGCACTGAACTAACATCTGTTCCTGAGAGCAAAAGCAAAGATACTCCTTAAAGTTGGAGTATAACTTTTATAAAATAGAAGTTTTTTAAATATTTGTTAAAACTGTCACTATATCTTGACAGTATAATATGAGACACATGATATAAGATAGTCTCCAGCCATCAAACAGATAAAAAACTCCAGAAACTGACATATTTTTCTCAATATTTGTCACATGAGAAAAAAAATGCGATCTTAAAAATTTATCTAGTATCAAGATTTATTTTCTCTCTGACGCACATCATTTAATAATAGACATTTGTTCACACTGAGTCCCAGCCTGGAACTACATTAAAGTCATAAAATCAATGCCCTATATTTTCTTGAAAACTGCATTTCAGTCATAATACATGTTCAAAACTTATGCAAGTTGTGTCTAAATAACTGTTTCAACACTTTAAAGATTAGCTCGATTTTTGAAGTTAGCATCAATATTTCCTTTACCTCCACTATCAGCAGACAGTGTACCAGAATATGTATATTTGGATTTGGTATATCATAGTCTCTGTTGTAATGGATTGCAATCTAATCTTAAACATGTTGAGTGTAACCCCCACTAACCCCTCCAAAAAAATTATCTATGTTGTGATGTGGCAAAAACCAACAACATGGTATGGTAAAACCTTTATGAAGTTCAATTCTTCAGTTATATTTGAACAATGGCGTTCAAACATAAAATAGTTTGGATATTAGATGTAGTTAAACACTCCTTTTATAATTACTCTCCTAAATGTGGGAACACAAGGTTCTTTTTCAACATCAGCTTTATGTTTGATAGTATAAAAGGAAATTAAAGAACAGAAAAATGGTGTCAAGAAATGTGTACAAATTACTAAATGCCAGTAATGTTTCATCTGTTGCACACAAAGTGCTGCTTACGCCTATGGTTAAAGACTGTGTAAGACTAAAAATTAAGATCAAAACTGTAACAAACAGAGGGATTTTAACATTTGGATCCATGAAAGACATAAAATAATTAAACCATGCATGTGGTGCACCATAATAAGTATGAAATTATCACTCTTTATGGAAAAAAATATACTATGGTTTGGCAACAGTCCATAAGTTTATGTTCTTTGAAGCAATATCAAATGTAAACAAAACAACTGATGCATCACATTAAAATAAACCTTAATTTTTGTAAATTGATGCTTGTAAATTCCTTCCATCTCTAGAAATGCTCCTTTGACTAATGCTGCAAAGGAAATCTTACATGCTCTTTGGTAAGATTTTCACCCTCACAATTACAGAGACAAAACCACGTTTTGGTGATATTTAGTGATATTATTGTACTTAGAGATTAGAACATTGTGGAGGAGGCTAATTACAGGAAGAGACTGGGAATTATGTGAATTATAGCTGTTTGCTCTACAGTGTGACATTTACGTATTTATCAGTAGAAAAATGTGGAGCGGTTGGACACTACATGGTCTCTTGGCATTCAGCTTACAAATGTTTGTGAGGAGTGTTCATCCTGGTAAATTATTTTATGGACCAACAGTATTTAACATTAATTTTATTTTAGGTGACAATTTTACACTGCAATCCCAGTTTGTACCATACAAAGTCATATTTAATAAATCAAAAACACATTTCGATGAGGCTCGTCTGTCACATCAAAAATAACAACAGGTATTAAACATATTTTTCATTAAGCCCACACTTTTGAATTAAAATGTCTTTCTATTGATTTGATGCAATATCCTCATCTTAAATGTCTTGATTTCATTAGTTGTAAGTGGAAAATCAAGACAATTGACAAAGGCTTTATAACATTATGTTCAGCAGAGTCAGTAAAAGCAAGACTCACAGTCACTTTGTTGTTTCTAATTCTTACATCAAATGGAGTGTTTTTAATGCAGATGATTTCTCTATTTACCTTGGGACAGCTACTAATTATAAAAAGTCAAAATAGTTAAATCTTTTTTGACTTCTACTTGCAACATAAACAGTTCAATCTGTTTATGCAGGTTTCAGCAAAAAGACTGATTACAGATTTAGACATATATTTATATGAGTATTTTGTTGATAGTTGATATACATACAGTAAGTGAAGTAACAAAACAGCTGAGTCTAATTTGGTGACAGCAGTTCAAACTTTTTGACCTTTGAAAGAAATGAGTGCAGTTTCAGAGGCTGATAAAAGATCAGATTGATCCCAGTATAATCCCACCAACACGTTTAGGGCAAAAATACATTTTTAATATCATGGCAAGATGATGGATTTTGTAGCATAATCTAAAATTAAAATTTCCACTGCAAGTTTAAACAGCTTACTAAGAAAGTTAGACATAGAGGTTTCTGTTCTTTTCTTTTAAATAAGTGTTGGTGTTACTGGTCAGGTCCTTCATTGGTTTTGAAGAGTTTGGTTTCCAGGTTGTTCAGCACAATTTGCTTCCTTACAAACCCCTTAAACTCCTGCTGCTTGTTTCAATGTGTGGGCAGGAGCATGTTTGTTACTATGCACACAATCCAAGGTGAAGGCCAACGGGCTCTCCCACAGGGACCCAACAGACACATATTGCTTTGGAGCTGCAAAGTAAACACAGCACTTTGTCTCCATCTCTCCATCTCGCTCCCTCCCTCTGTATCTCATTTCCCCAAACCCTGTAAAACAAGATGGACAGGTATAAAGTACAACAGGGAGAGCGAGATAAATGATGAGACAAGAGAAAGATTGGGGAGATAAAATAACTCCTTCATTCAGAGATTGTCCCAGAAGAATAAATGTAGGGTGTGGAAGTTGAAAATTTACTATCTACACTTAAATAATCACTCACTCTTTACATTTGGAAGCATTGTACTTTAACTATCAGCTAACCATATCGCAAATGCTGAATGAACACTAACTCAGCATTGTGTTTTCTTATGTTGTTTGCAGCAGCATTAAAGAAATAAGAGATATCACACTCTAATGAAAAAAAATCACAAGGGCGTTGAGCGTGTAAGAGAATGCTTTTGAAGTGTGAGCAACAATAGAACCTGAAGAGTAATTGAAGAACACACTCAGGCTGGAGTCCACGATGAGGACACAGTGATTTGTGGGCGAATGCGGCTACAAATTTGCTGTGGTTAACAACATGGAGGTCGATAAGCCTCATCATGTTACCCTTCAGAAGCAAAAAGGGGAGACGGCAGACGGCCTGCTCGAGGTGGAGTGTTGCAGTCCGTAAGTGTGTGTGTTGCTTGGCCGCTGCAAATGAAGGGAGTGGAAAAGACGCAGAGTGAGAACGGAACAGGCGAGCAGACCTTTATGATGAAAAGGTCGTTCAAGTAGCTTCAAATTTTCAAACTAATCAGTGAGGGACGAGCTGGACACTAGCCGGCTGGTCAGAAGGTTATGAAAGGTCGCTAAAAGGTTAGAAAGGTCATAACAACTCAGCACAGATCACCTGTCTATCATGTCTGACTGTGACCTATCTGTGCTAGTGAGGAGGGGAGTGAGATTAAAGTCTCTGTGTTGCATAAATATTGTTAATATAAAAGGAAAAACTGTATTTACCAAACACATGTCAAAGCAGAAATTAGTTTCTTAAGAAAACAGAACAAATTGGGCAATTTATAAAAGTAACAATTGTAACAGAAAAATTGTTGGCTGTTGGGGGAAACAAGCAGAACGTCATAGAGGATGCAGCCATAAGAAGTAATTACATGACCAAAGCAAACAGCACAAATATTCTGATAAGACATCAAAATAGAAAACATCATGGGATGATGGACATGTCGTTCTTACTAACATTTTATACATTTCTTCGGGGTTTTATGCAACATTACCTTCCTATTTTCATTTTTTCATGTCATTTATTCTCTTGGTTCTGTTCAGGTTGTTGGGTGACTGGAGCCTGTCCAATCCATCACCATAGGAAGGGTTAGGGTGCGGCACAGAGAGTGGACATGTTTTTGGATGGTTGAAAAGAAGGACCCAAAGTAATGTTTGGACAAAACCATGCAAACCCCTCTCAGAATTTAAAATTTGAAGATTGTACAAGGGAGAGATCTGTTGTTTCCAAGTTTAAAGTATCCATGAATGCTTAAAATGCCAGTTTTTTTGAATACATATTGTTTTTTCTTCCAGATCCTGCACATCTGGCAACACTGGATCGTAGCACAACCCCAACCATGAGTTGATCAGTGAATATGGAAACCAGTGAGTTTTCACAATTCCCCCATTCAGTCACAGATGTAGTTAAAAACGGACACATGATTCTGGGTGTTTTACAGAACTGAATACACAAATCCCTTTTGTGTATGTGTACATGAATGAGGGACCGAATGCAGCATGAAGCGCTTTGGGATTGATAAAGTGTTATCCAAGTACAGGCCATTTACCACTGACCATTTTTTATTATTGACTTGATCTCTTCATACATAATACCTTATAAAATCTGAAAAAGATAAGACAAGTATGAAAAACCTACAATAGATCACATCTCACTAGGGGAAAAAATCAATGTATTCATAAGTTGAGAAATGTTGGTATCTTTACTCTGTCTCTCCAATCTCTCCCATCTTCACTCATTGTATCACGGTTCTCTGTCCAAGGTCGGATCCATTCCTGCTGAGCTATCCCCCCAGCTGCAATTCATCAGCTCATCAGGTTTCCTCAGGATGTGAAGACCAGTCAAGCTAACACTCCCTGCCAGATTGCTCTTCTATGGTTGTGACAGTTCTGGACTTTTGTAGCTAAAATAGACCCCCAGTATTTGTGGGAGATAGGGGCCACAGCTGCATGCAAATATTTAATATCTGTGATCCCGTCAAAAAACAGGCATCAGTTCTCTTTTAACATCAAGTATTCCTTAATATGCATTAACACTGCGGTGGAAACTAATTTAGTATTGCAGCAGAACCTAAGATCTACAGATCTACCCAAGGTCCTTATCTCCGGTCTTGGTGGTTACAACCAGTCAGCGCCAAGTATAACGAATTGCTGGATTTGCTGCTTTGTAGATGCCAACCAATAGCACATCAAGTAGTATTGGGCCCATGTTTTTCAGTTTCCCTAGCTACATTTTCAGTATGTTCTACAAAAGAAATCTATGAATAGGCTGATTTTCCATGAATAATTTGGAGTTACGTTCCACAGAAAAATCCATGATTGGTTCTGGACTGGAGATGTAACAGTGAAGCCGTCTATAAGACGGGACAGAGCAGACTGGACTTCTTGAGGAAGATAAGATCCTTCAAGGTTTGCAGCAAGATGCTGCAGTTCTTCTATAAGTCTGTTGTTGAGAGTGCCATCTCCTGCTGTCTTCTGTTGGGGCAGCAAAATCAGAACCAGGGCCCTAAAAAGGCTCTACAGCCTGATAAAGAAGGCTGGTTCTGTTCTGGTTCTGTTCTGGGGACAACTGCAACCACTGAAGATGATTATGCAAAGAAGGATTCTTCATAGGATCAAAACAATTGTGGACAATCCTGACCATCCTCTTCACAAGACTGTCTTGGGAAAGCAGAGCATCTTCAGTCAGAGGCTTCTTCAGATAACTTTTTGTACAGACTGCTGCAGGAGATATTTCCTGTCACTATCCTCAATAACTCTCTGATGAATCTAAATTAATGAGTTACAACAACATTTAATTTCCCTTTGGGATTAAAAAAAGTATGATACTCTACAGTACAATACTCCTTTAGTTGTTGGAAACACTGAAGAAATGTATCATAATTACAAAGTAAAGTAGCCTTATTTAATATGAAGCATATTTGTCTCCCTTTATCATGGTGAAAATAAAATCCTCATGTCCTAACTCAGATTTATGTATTTACCCAAGGGTTTTAAAACATTCTTGATGAAGCATTAATCAGCTGCTTTGGGTTGCCATTACCAATAGTTTTCCATCTAAAGTAGAAGAAAACAATAAATTATAAATGCTATAAAACAAAGAAAGCCTCAGGCTTAATGAGATTTGTGGACTGACGCACTGAAGAATTAAAACACAAGAGGAAATTTATATCTCTTGTTCAATTATAAATATTTGCGATATTTCAAGTTCACAGTATGAGGCCCTCTTAACTTGAACTTGAGATTAATTTCCACAAAGTTTATGACTGCTCACCAATATTAATCAATTTATTCTGCAACTCAAATGAAAACAAAACATCGCTGTGCTCCAAAGCAGCTAATTTGCAAGCATTATTTGTTCCTGCAACAATTTCCTTGTTGATTGAAGTGGTTCATTTGTCCACTCAAAGCTGTTTTAGCTATGGGGCATTTATTCAAAACTATATGAAATTTAAATTAATTCTGATGAAATGGTCTGATACAGCGTCACTGAAGTGTTCGTTTTTTTTCACAGATCAGAGAGGAATTAACATTTGTCTTCACATTCGGGAACAGATGGTGTTTTGTTGTGAGACTGAGTTATGATTTTCTTTTACTTTCTACAATCTGTGGGTTTATGATTTTCTGTCTATTGGGTTTGGATGCTAAAGATCCACCTGTTTTGGTAATAAATCACATTTCCATTAGGAAAACCATTAGAATAATTATGTGACTAAAAGAGGCAGAATTCAAAGAGCATCAAAGTTGGAAAACAAGAAGCTCAAAGAGCAGATGTAAAGAATAACAGTTGTACATCTTAGTTATTGCTGACCAGTATGTATCATTGTGTGTGAATAGTTATTTACCCTGTTCTGTTTTGGCCTTTTCATCAATTTGATCAAAGTAATTTTAATTATAGACAAAGATAGTATCAGCTATCAAAACCAACATCGGCTCTATGTGAAAAGGTAGACTGCAAAAGTTTCCCCATTTGTTGCAAAAAGTAATTAATGGTGATTACCAACAGTTTTTACAATCGTGAATTCAAATTGTCTTGCCCTACCTAAAACTGATTATTGTCATATGTAGGACGAAAAGTAATCTAAACAGAACCTGTCTAACAAGATGAAGTAAACCTAAAGACCTCAAGAAGTAAGACTGTCTGGGTCTGCTTTGCTGCTTCAGGACTTGAGCCATAATTGGTGGGAAGTTGAGGAAAATCTCTTTTCTACCACAAAATTTTGAAAATAATTCTGCAAAGTAAAAGTTGCCACAAAATTTCTCAAGTGACGTAAAAGACTTTCTGTCAGTTAACGCAAACCCATGACGGCAGAAAGGTCACGCAACCAAATTAAAGTCTTCCTTTTCTATTAACTCAGTTGATCTTTGACTGATATTAAAATGTGTTTGATCTGAAGAAGCAAGTGTGACAAAAAGAAAAAAAATAGAACAAACCTTTAATAGCATAGATACTTTTTCATAGCAATCTCATCACTGCATGATCCACTTGTCGTGACTTTGACGTCACCCTCACTCAATTTGCTTTTGTTGCATACCTTAGCAGATATTTGCATTTTTCTGCACATGTAAGACAGTAAATCCCACGACGGCATTTTTAATCCTTACTAAATCTTTGAGCTGCATGCAACCTCCTGACTGGAGGTCTTATCAGTCAGGGTAATGGAAAACCAGTGTGCGCATTCAAGAAGGACTTGGCCCAGTGCACATTTACAAAGCAGCAATTAAAGCTCTTGTGTTAACAGTGATATTTCATACGCTAATCATTTATTAATTAATGAACTGATTTATGCTAAATGATTGTGATGAGATGCAGATGCTGTGTGCCAATACCGGTTTGAGAATCATCTTTCGTTCTTCAGCTCATGCTGTTTTCTTCTTGTGTTTTGCTTCATACACCAAAAGGATTCACGTTCATTTTAAATGTACATCCATTTAGGTATCCAGGTGGATTTAATGTCATGTTTCCTCACACTGAATTATGATTGAAGGAGAAGGTGAAAGATCAGCTCTTTACCCTCATGCATCCTGCAGTAGAGGCCTGAACGGTGCAAAATAATAGCATTTTTTCAAAGTTGTCTTTGTATTACTCCTAAAATAAACAAAATGAACATGTGAACACAATTGACAGGTGTAAAATTTTGCTGTCTTACATTAATGATATCATCATGAGTAATTAATACTAAAGAAAGCAGCAGCAGTTTTGTGTATTTTGGAGCAATCTAACCTTCGCCATCATGATGGATTTTGACGAGATAAATTTATCCTGTCAAAGATTTAACAGAGTTAACTAGGTTGTCTTTATTTAGCTCATTTTTGTAACTTTTGCTTAACAAGAACTGATTTCATGCCTTCTTTGTTTCATCACTAATAATAGGTCTGATGGACAGTCTGGTTTACTGCTGGCATGAAGCTAAAGTCTTAAAAACATCGGTTGAAGATGCTCTGTGACACGTAAACTATAGTTCATTTTTTGAGAAGCAAACTAAGTTTCTAAATGTCTGGTGTAGACTGACTAGCCATGATCCTCATTAAAACTCTTAATTGCTGATCATTTACTTTTCTAAGATAACATAATTAATGTCAGATCTATGTCTGACATATGCTTTAAAAAAATACAAGCTGTTTTTTATTTCCTGTGAGTTACACCAATGTTCAACCAGCACCGGATTTCACTTGAAATTTTGCTGAAGGAACCGTCGTCAAGTTTGAGTCTGCTGTAGTCCTACATAGATAAAAGCCTTGCTGATGCTGCTGACTTCCCCCCTGGTTTAATTAAATGTCCCCAGTTTGATCATCCAATTCTCCACAACAGCAGGTGGCTTTTAAGTCATAATGGACCAGCTAACACACCTTAAATGATATCAGCTCACAGCAACAGTCCTTCCCCGTCTTCTAGGGGAAAAATGGAAAATATAAATATTTCCTTGCAAAAGTCTTAAACCCAATTTGATCCCTATCACATTTTGTCATGTTGTATTTAATGATAGACACAAGACATAACTGTGAGGTAGAATTTCACTTTTTGTTTTACTAAAATTTTTGTGCAAGTATTAGATAGCCTGTAAAGTTGGGAGTTCAGTTGTATTCTGTTCTCTCCTGTTTACCCATAGATAAAATCCATTACCTTTAGAGGTCAAGTGGATAATGAACAGAGTCCGCTGTGGAATTTATTCTCTGTTCAGCTAATCTGTGAATGCCTCAGAGGTCTTTTTTTAGAGAACATAAGCAAACAAACTGCCAGAAAGCTCAGGGGGAATGAGCTTTCTGACTGTTAAAGATGTGATAGGTTATAAAACAATATCCCAAGAAGCACTGCTCTGTTTATCATCTAAAAATGGAAAGATCATGGCACCAACACACATTTATCAGGACATGGCCATCATTCTAAACCTGTGGTGTAAAAAGTCCTTCAGGGATGATGTCTTGCAACTTTCAGATTTGTTCCTGGTCCAACACACCTGAATCAAATGGTTGAATTACCTCTTTTCCACGGAGTATGCTAATGACCTAATTATCTGAATCAGGTGTGTAGATGTGGAGGAGGGGTAAGATCTAAAAATGATGTGAATGTTTAAAAATAATGGCAGTTTTCCTTAGTAGTTTGTGCCTAAATGTAATCTGAATTATTTATACAACATTTTCACCAACTGACTCTCATTTAACAGTGAATTTCCCCTGACAAACTTTACCATTTCTCTGCTGACTATCGTCCAGAAGTGAAAATAAAAAGCCAATTGAGTCTATTATTTTTCTGTAGCAACAAAACATTTGGCCAATTACCATCACTGAAATTAAAATCTTTGAGGAGCTAGAATTTTTACCAAAGTAGGGGAAAGCTTAGACCAGATTGTCAATCTTCAATCACAAAGCAGAGGATTTTCCAGATGGCAGGTAAGCTGCAGCTGCTGTGTGTTTTTATTAGTTTTAGCTACAGAAATGCTCTTTTCTGCAAATACTGCTGCTGATCTTTGCTGATAATCATTTATGATTGTTGCTGTGGTTTATATGATGCCTCTGATGCTCTGGTTAGCACAATGCTAATGCCTCTGTTATGCTAAGATTTATTTTTTTTTTAATGAAATATTGCTCCTGTTAGAACCCATGACATAATGCTTTCTGGGTCATGTGGTCTTGTGGAGAAGCTCATATCCTGTTGGTGACTCCGAGGTTTGAACATTCATATGTGTCAGATTTTGTTGGCTAAATTCAGTGGGGTTGGTGTTGTAATGGAAGGTGATCCTATTAGATAAAACTAAACTTTTTTTTTTTTTAAATGCAAAAGAAACTGTGACATTTGCAATTACCCTAAATGCACATCTTACAGTGAAACATGGTGGTGATAGAATCATGCTGTGGGAACTTCATCAGCAGGGACAGATGAGTGAAAAAACAGTGTCCAAAATCAGCCCAATCAAAATCCAATCCTAAATTGTATCTGTCTAAAAAAGTTAACATTTTATTTCACCTAAAATATAAAGTTTCGTCCTCTTGTGTTTTAATGTTATTCTGAACTTCTTCTAAAACTACATATTCTGTTATTGCTTAATATGAAAACAGGAATCAGAAATAGTATTTGTTTAACATATTGTCCATCCTGATTTCTGCAGCTCCTCCAGAGTTGTCCCTGGCCTTTCTGCCTCTCTGATTTCTGCTATTTTTGCATATTCTTTCAGTAATAGATGTCATTTCTATTATTGTTCAAGGACTATTAACATATGTGGGAAGAAAAAAAGCGCAGAAGAGAAAAAACCCCCCCCAAAACTCTGATTTTAATTTCAGAGCAGTTTTGTAATTGCTCCATGACCATACACGCTTCTTTCCTGTCATCATAGCAGAGCCTGTTTGTATTTAGAGACAGCGGAAAGAGGAGAGTGACGCTCAGGCATTCATCAGACTCATCTCGCAGTGGGAGGGGGACTGAAGCCTCGGAGCTCTCCGGTAACAGAGACAGTAGACGGCACTGACTCACGCAGCACGTTGTTGGACTCTTCCAGACCTGCAGCTGAAAACCCGACGGGAGAACGAGGAGGATAAAGACACAATAAGAACTTTTATCCTATTTTTCTTTCCTTTCGAAGGGGATATTATCTTTAAAGTCCTTCCTGGACAGCATCATTTTAACTCTGAGCTCTAAACAAAGTCAGAATGTGTTTCAGTTATTCATAAACACCAGATGGCGGTGATTTTAAATGTTATTTGAGAGACTGTTGGGACGGGAGCAGGTGTTTTTCCCACTCCCCCGCTTGATTACTCCAAAAAAACTGCAGAAGATTTTTTTATTTTTTTTTGCTTGTTTGTCCTCAATTTTGACAAATTGAATTCACTCTAGCCGAGCCATTTCATCTCCTATTCTTCTTGTTTTTCTTCCACCACCAATCGCCTCCACTTGCTTAAAACCAGCCACCGAGGGGACAAGAGTACACTCTGCCTGCGAGCGCTCAAAGGAAATCACAACAATCTGCTGAAGGATGCTACTTCAATAGACGGTCCCAACAGCCGCTGTCAACATGTTCAGGCGAGGTAAGACGGAGACCATTTGTTTTTATTGCTTGTAAAGGTTTGGCTGTTTGAGTGTGAGCGTGTAGTATGAGTTTTTTTTTTTCTCGAAATTTCTGTTATTTATTGTTATTATTATTATTATTATTATTATTATTATTATTTAGGTCTCAGCTGAGAGGCAGATGCGCCTTGATTGTGTCTCTAAAACTTAGCCGCCCGCTGTCCTTTATCCGCTCAGGCAGCGTCGGACTGGAAAGGAGATTAAAAATTTATTCACTTCATGTAAAAATTATTCTTAAAATAGCGAATCGCTGCCGCACTGCAGTTTGTCCAGACTTCCCCGCACGAGGGGCAGCTGGATCGCTCCTGCGCGCGCCTGTGTGCGTATTGGAGAGCGCGTGAGAAAAAAAGAGCGTAAAGCAGGAGGAAAGTTCAACATCTAGCGTTTGTTGGGGAAGTTTTTAAAGGCTTGTGTACTACTTTAGGGGCGTACGCGCGCGTGTGTGAATAAATTTGCGTGACAGAAGGAGGCGCTGAGCCCAGCAGCACTCGGGGATAGATTTTGGACTCCTGTCTGCAGTGCATGTCGGGAGACGGTGGCTTTCCCCCAGGTCCGAGGGCCATGAGAGATTATAAAGCGGAGCGTGGAGATCCGCCCGGAGAGAAGCATAAAACAAGCTGTTTACTCTGCCACGTGGCTGCTTTTTGGCTGAACAGATATCAAGTTTCCCCACAATGACCTTGCCTCTCCGGGATTTCACAGTAAAAGCTCGAGTCTGTGACGGTGAGGAGGAAAACGGCTCTTTTCTGGAGCCTTGTTCATTTGGCTTAATTCACTTACAAGAATCATCAGAATCTTTCTAAGCCCAAGCTTGTCTGAGACTCTAAGGAAAGCTTTGTTTGATTTTCCCATTTCTTTAGCGAAATAAAATAAAATTAAGCAAACAAAACAATAACAGCAAAACAAAATATAGTGCATTTTGACATGTAGGTCTGCACAATATATTGGAAATTTAACATAATGAAAATATCATTGCACACAAAAGCAATACAATAAATAACTGGTAATTAATCCATGCTTCCTATACCAGTAATGTTTTCGGTGATGATGGTTTAACACTGCACTTTTCTTTGGAGAGCAGTAAAATGTTCAGGTAAAACAGGTTAAGGATTACATATTATTATTATTATTATTATTTTATTTTATTTTTGCAAACAAAATAACATGGAAGAAGTTAGGGGGCCAATATTGCCCACTCCTCAGGAAAAATGTAGCTATTGTATTTCCTACAAGTCACTAAATGACATCATGACCCAATTTGGACGATTGGTCTTTCTTTAGGTGGACACCAACCAGTGGCTCTACACATAAATAAATGGGATCTAACATATTTCTCCAAGAATAACCCTATTATTCCTGCTTAGGAATGAAGGATATTGTGACTCACCTTGAACAGAAACATTAATAATGAATGAATAAATTAATTAATAAATAAGTAAGAGCAGAACAAACAATTTTTTATCTTTGGTTGTCAAACCAGTTTCAAAATGTATTGATGCAGCCTTGATTCAAATTACCAACACTGCAAAAGAATGAAATGGCAAAGTGGAAAAATGTTCATTAGCTGGTCAGAATTATTATTGATTTATTTAATTTTTTTTAGCAAATGACTGTTGCAAATAACAATACTCAAAAACTTCATTTAGCCTTGAACAAAAATGTGACAAATGTTCTTCTGGCAATGTTTCTAAATACAAAACACAGAGACAAAAACTGTTTTTTAACAAGCGGAAGCTAAATCTGTATGCTAAGTGTCAGTTCACAGTTCGCATTCATATTTATTAGGGAAGTGTTTAACACAGGCCTGACTTCTGTTTTTTTATAGTAAAGCTACTATTTAATCCTATTTTATATATATTTTTCATGTATAAATATCTAGATAATTATTTTGATATGAAACTCCTTGATAATTATTAAAATCCCAAAGTAAGAACTCTGTTACATAGACGTCTAATAACATATTCTGTTTCCTCTGCATTCTAACATCCTAAACATGCAGAGTAAAAAAAAAAAAAAAAAACACTTCCCAAACAGGAGCTGATGGAGATGTAAATGAGCCAGCTCGATGCAACAGGCACATCACCACACAGCACCTCTTTGAACATGCATTGAAAAACTGCTCAGTATCCTGTCCAAAACAATGCATCTGTCATTTCTGAAGGCCTTAGGCTCAAACTTGACACCAACACCAGTTCTGTTGTGGTGATTCAAACCCTGTATGACATAGGTCAGTTGAAGCACAGTAGTGAAAGTGGAGCACATAAAATGTGGGCATACTCAGGAAAAATAACAATGAAAACCCTGACTAACACACAGACATTTTGGAAGGACCTATTTGTGGTGTAGAGCAGTGACTCATCTGACAGTCTTGCCCCCAACCCCTGTCACCCCCTCTAAAAGAGAAATAAAGTAAATTACGTTTGGGGTCTGGTGAAAGGCAGCCTGTCAGAGAACTGGTTTGCGATGATTACGTAGGATCACTGTTCAATCCTGAGGAGAAAAACATTCTTCATAAGAAATATTGGAAGTCTGTCATTTGTCCGGTCAGAGCAGGAAAACGTTACACACATCTGTGTACGTCACGATCTCCAGCCTGCTTGTTTGGCGCGAGCCACAAGCAGAGTGACCTCCTCATTAAGAGTGGGACCCAATCGTCTTGACGGGGAGCCGATTTGTGCTGTCATCGTGTGTTTGTATAATGGAAAGACAGGCAAGAGTCCCACAACCTTTCTTTTTAATCTTCCTGTAATTTCAGATAGATCTCAGCCTCCCACCTACACCCACAGTTAAATCAGCGCTTGTGAAGAGCTGATGCATTGCTTTGTATCTCCTCCCACAAATATGTTGCTGTCAGTCACAATAATAAAATCAAGAGTAATTGTGCAGTCAGGCTGAAATACAGTTATCTATATCTGTCACTTTTACCTGCAGTATCTCACTGTGGTGAGATTAAACAAGATCCAGAGAGTGAAGAGAAGGAGGATAAGTGTTTTTGTAATGAAAACTCCCCCTATCATTCTCCTCTTGTCTGTCTCTCATTTCTATCTCTGTTTCTGTGCTTGGCCAGTTCTCGCTGCCAGCATCACTCGGAGCAAAGAGAGGCCTGGCAGGCTGATTGGCCACTAACTTGGCTGATTTGGGAAGCTCCTGAAGCTTTGTTTTGTAGTTTGTTTGAAGCCAGATTGTTTTCTGTGACTTGACTTTGTCTTCATCTTAGAGACAATGTTGGAACAAATATGCCCAACTTTTAAGTCAAAGAAAAGACTGTGCGTGACAATATTTATTTGGACAGCTTTTTGCCTTTCATCTTTTACGTTGTCATTGACGTTTCTGTCTATTTAATAGTAGCTTTGTGACTGTTTCTGCTGTTATTTTCCAGCATTACTCAGTCAGGACAAGCACCAGATGTCAAACAAAATGCTCTCATACTTTGATGGTGAAAACTTTGTTCTACAGAGGAGTTAAAAGTTGACTCAGTGGCTGCAAGCTGTCGGTGTCGTGTAGCTGAAATTCTCACTCCTCCACAACTTTCTTAATGTCCTCCTCACACCGGAGTGAGATTTCATTACGATGTCAAAAGTCAACCACAATGTGGTCGATCTTGGTCTTCTGGAAGGGCATCCTCTGTCAGTTATGCTGTTGGTGCCTCATTCACAAAGTTTTAATTTTGACTTATTTTTGAATGTTTGCAAATGCCCTTTCTTTGCCATGTGGCAGAGTTACAGGATCGGTTGTTAGACGAAAAAGGTTGTTAATCTTTCAGTCTGATCACTTTAAAAACACAAAGATTTTGGACCTGGTCTGCATGTCCCAAAGTGCTTTTATACATAAATTCATATGGCACAGGCATTTCCACTATATAATGTATATTCCATAACTGTGAAAAGGTGCAAGAAAACATTGTATGTTCATATATTCAGAACTAATAATTGTCATGATGGCCTTTACGCTCATTAACGTTTCCAAGGATTTCTGCTTCCCAGATTTGCTGAAAATGGTAATAGAAGTCATGGAGATTGTTAGATTATTGAAGAGACTGAGTTTTAGTGTGAAGGGGAACTAAGCTGGTATTAGGTTGTGTTAATGCAACACTATTTACTCCTGCTAACCAAGACATTAGTTTCAGCTGTCTAGGGAACATTGTTCAAGAAGACTTTTCATTTGCTGTGACTGAACGTTGCAAACCTGAAAAATATTAGCTAGTACTTCATCAAACAAGTTTTATTTGTTGAACTGTGTTGCTACAGTTGTTTTTTCCAAGACTTACTTGAGTTTTTTTTAATTAGACAATTGGACCATAGCTATGCAGTCATGGTCCAGCAGTTGCCAGTTGACTGGCAACTATCTTGAGTGCTCTTCTGTGTTTTTCCCTTGTGAATAATCCATTTTGCTGCTGAATGGCAGACTCTAAATTGTTTTAAAATGTCCTTTTTACCCTCTCTAGATTGATAGGCACCAACTCCCACTTCCATAAGATCAGTTACTGATGCGTTTCCTCCTTGGGCATTGTGTTTACACACCTGAACACTCCTGAGTTGCAAACTGGCAAAACTTCTGCGTTTAAAGAGGCACTCACGCTTGCTGATGATCTATCAGTCAAGTACACTTACCTGGCAACACTGCCCTGCTCCCTGCCATTTTTCATTCCTCTTGTAGCAGTCAGTGGATACTTTTTTTTACGTAGAGTTTTTGCACTCAAGTTTTTGTTGAATAAATAAGAACACACTGTAGGTATAGGCTTAGATATTTTACAAATAAACAATGTTTTGATGCAAAAAATCCTTGATCTAAGCTGACGTACACAGGTGTACTAATTTTCTTGTTCAGTGAAAAAACTAAAAAGTCTTTGACATTTGTTGTGTTAATTGAAGTTGTTACCTTCCATTGCACAAACTCCAAGACACTTAGTCAAGGTGTGTAGGCAGGTTTTACTGAGAAAACAGTAATATTCCAGTGCGGTAAATAAACGAGGACAGATATTACTTTTAATTATTTTTGAAACAGTTGAAATATTTGCTCTGCAGAACTCACATTTGGCAATCATGCAACATTCAAAGCAGAAAGTTTTTTTTTTTGTGTGTGTGTCTTGAGGATGTGGAAGTTATGGGTTTGGGAGTAACAATTGGTACTATAACAGGACTATTGATTGACTGCAGGACCTGGGGATGGAAGCATATTTTATGACATTGTTTGGTTAATCTGATTGACAGCCTCGATTATTTGTCTGTGCACTTTGTAAATTTCCAGAGTCCAGAATGCATTATTTGCCAATGGATCTAGAGAAAACAAATTAGTAAATGAGGACAAGAAAGATCGAAAAATTTAATTATTGCCATATTAATTTTTCCATAGTGACTGAGCTGATCTATGGATATTGGTGTGAAGTGACAACTGAGATAATGGCACCCTTGGGAAGTTTATGTCATGCTGAATCTTCATCCATGTTTATCACTTATGTGCATTCCAGTGTCTCAGAGGTGTAGAAATGTTGATCCATTTATCCCGTCCATTTCATGGATTATCTGTGTGTCTTCCACAGTTTTCTTGTTTTGTCTTCTTATCCATTCAACTCATGTGGGCAAAAACTACAAATGGCATGAAAGGAATTGATGAATGAATCCCTAGAAGATGTGGTGATTTTTTAATGTGGTTATAAAGGCGATGCAAGGCGAGTTTATTCGTACTGCAGTGCTTTGGAGGAAAATATGGGAACCAAAGTAAATTTCATTAACATGAAGATACATCAAAAGAGTAATGGAAAAGACGAAGCATTGCATAAAATTAAAAAGATATAGGAGGTTAAGTCAAAACATGCAAAAATAGCTTATACCTTCCATAAGTAAAGAAACTGATGAAGAAATCTTCGATGATGGTAGGAGCATGAACACGATTTTAAATTAGTCTCCTTTACAACCAGAAAGGATTAGGGTTTCTATGCTTAAATATACAGTAGTTTTACTAATAATTGAATCAGTTTTTATCTGTATATTGTGAAAAGATGTTCAATATTTTTTAACTTTAACAAGTACTTGCTGAAGGCAGAAATAACTATTTATTCATATTTTAGAAGTTTGTTAATCAGTTTTATCAATACATTCTGCCACAACCAGCCCATTTAAGGGCATTCATGATCCAAAATGTAAATGAGTTTGACATCTCTGCTCTAGTGGAACCACTTCGGATAAGTGGTTGAGCTGATTGAGCTTTATAAAAAATATGGCATTACCATCTAATCTGCGGTCAATAAAAGCACACATCTGTTCTTCTGTGTTCAGTTTTGACAGGAAACCCTTTTGAGAGTGTAATAGCTGGTTGAGTCCATATCAGCACCAAAGTTTCTTGCATGATCTTGAGTTTTTAACCCTCTACAGTCTAACATATTAGTAATCTTTAAGTTTGCATTTGTGGACCAAAAACAATAGACCCATTCACTCACTGATATATCCGACACACAGACTGTGATCATTTAGTGACAGATGTAAAATGGTATTCTGTCATCATACATACAAGTCTTGCTATGGTCCACTTCCTTGTAAAAGGTAGAGGGAGAACATGGGTGTTGAATAAAATGAAAAACATGGCGTTCCTCGTTTGCATCCCGTGTTATTATTCTGCCTTTGCCATTCTACTTTCACTCAAATCTGCAGTATCTAAGAAAGAGGCCATGAGATTACTTTAAGACCTGGTAATCTGTTGGGAATTGTAGCCCTTTGCTGAAATCCAGGGATCAATATCAATATATATGATGGTAAAACTGGGAGTCAGTGTTCATTACTTTAGCTTAGCTTAAAGGCAAGTGACTTTCTCTTGACCCAAATATGAAAAACGTCTCAGCTGAGCGTAAAACTTTTCATCTATGATGAACAGGTTTTTCTGATTAAAGCATGAAAGCAATTTGACAACAGAACTGTGTTAATTTCACTTATATTTTTACATCCCACTGCTACATATACACCAATGCATGTGATTGCAATATGACAGAAGACAAATGTCACATCCTTATTCCTCCTCTCAGTGCTGACAGCTGTATTGGCACGCATACATTTTGCCTGCAGGCCATTGTCAAATCCAGACTCAAACAAGCTGCTGTTGCTTTTTTGCGTCGCCCTGAGTGTGTTTACTAGCGTCTGTGATCGCCCTGCTGGATGATAATAACATATGGATTTGTGACAGAGTGTTTATGCGGGTCATAAAACACCAAATGGTGGAGTAATTGAGTGCTGAGATTGATCCAAATTTGCTTCTGCAGTACCAACATCTCGAGGCCGTAGACAGATTTTAGGAATCAGGGCATAATATGGGGAATATTGTGCTTTGGTAGTATTATAAATCAGCAAGAAAATATCATATTGGAGAGTCAAATTATGCTGGATTTGATAAGTGACATGATGATGATCAGTTACCTCTAACGCAAGTCACATTGGGGAAGAGGATGCAACGCATCGCCACACACACAGCGAGAGCTCTGTGTGTCAGCTGTGCATATCAATGACCTTTGCAACCACTCCCCCTGCTTCATTTCAAGGTTACTCACAGACTCGTTCTGTCTACTGTGTCCTCAGGTCAGGACGCTTTGCCTTCTCAATCCTGTTTTATTGTTTTTTTTTCTTTTAGCTACAAGACCGGTTTCTATTTTGCATGTACAAGTGATCCACCACTTGTGAAAATTAATTACTGCGAGTTACGTGTTGCAGCTCCGAGCTGCTAAACCGGTGATCGCTCACAAACACGGCGTGGAAGAAAATTAATGAGCAGAAACTGTTTTGATTCTAAATAAACAAACAGAAACTGCTATAAATTATGTTGTTCAAAGCTTGAAATGACATTTTCTAATCGTCCTAAGGTGTTGTATTACTTCTATTAAAAAATAAAAAAAATAAACAACTTCATTTTTAAGACAGTTCAAATCTGAGGGCTTTTATGTGAAATTTATTAATTTGTTCTGTAATCCCACACATGGGAATTATATTGTCATTTTGTGAATAAATAACAGCAGCGGTCCAAACTTTATGATTCAACTTGAAGTGAGCTGAAGCTTGATTGGTTTTGACACAATTGGGACATTGCTGTTTGGACACACTGCATTATGAAGATTAAAGAAACACTGTTGTCAATTATTTTTTTAGAGCCTGTGTGAAGTTTGAATATGTTCAAAATCTGTTCCCACCATTTGATTATAGTAAATACATGTGCTCTTGTGGCAGTCATCTGCAGTTTAAGCTTTCTTCATATTCAGATTTAGTTTATTACTCTCAGATATCTTTGGTTTCATGGGTAAATTTCGTTAATCTGCTCATTTAAAAATAAGTTCTTGGATTGAAAAAGTCAGCAGGCTCAACTAAGAAAACTTTATTGATGATTCACAGTTTTGGCACTGACATGAACATATTTAGTTTGAGTTTTTTCAAATTGCTGTAGTCGCCTAAAACACAATGTAAATCTGACTAACCACTAGCTTCCAAAACTAAGGATAATTTTATGTCTTTAACAAGCTCGCAGTGATATGACATCTTTCCACTTCAGCGAGGGGAACTATTACCGATAACTTTGCAGAATATCTATTTAAAAAAATACAAACAAAAAGCTTAGTTTAACAAAAAGGGTTTGAAACACATATGTGTTGCACTTACAGGTAATTAATGACATGGTAATTGCCTCTAACTTATATAAAAGTTATCTATATGATATTGCTTGCATAATTTTTGTGGACCTACATTTTGTTTTATTAAGTCTAATCTCCAAACTAAAATCAGATGAAATGTACAGGTACAAGCCATGCCTCTGAATAGATGTATCGTTGACTATAGTTCAGTGTTTTGCTCTTAAACATTTTTGTGTGTTTTTTAAAAATCTGTTTTGGGTCATTGTCCTGTTGGAAGATGCACGGCCTGGTACTGAGACCAAACTTTCTAATTCTAGGCAGCATATCTTTCTCCAGACTGCCTCAATAGCTCATCATACTCTGCACAGATTTAAGACATCTGGTGGCAGAGCAGCCCTGAGCCTCCTTCATGTTTCACAGTAGGGATAATGTTATTTGCATCTGTGAACACAGAGCTGATTTGCCTTGCCAAAAATAAAACCCAGTTTTGTCTTATTCATCTTTCTCCTCGAAACTTTGTGGCTTGTCTCTATGCGCTGTGACAAATTCCAGTCTCACTTTTTTATAATTTCCTTTCAACAGAGGTGTGCTACTTGGTCGTCCACTTTGCCTCAAACGACGACGAATGGTGCAATCTGACTGATGTACCGTCATCTTGGAGTTCACCTTCAATTTCTTTGGAGGTTGTTTTGGGTTCTTTAGTTACCAATCATATCATCCTTCAGTCATGGAGGTTGTGGTCTTTACAGCTGCACATATTCAGAAGTTAACAGACTTGTCTAAAATTGTCTTTCTAATCAGCTGGGACAACTCTCTCCTTTGCTTCCTGTGGTCCATGTTTGGTGTTGTACATAGCATGTCACCAAGTAGCACAGTGGCAACTTGCTACCTTTTAAATAGACAGACTAAATGATTACATTGCCCTATGCTCAGATTATGTTCAATCTTTTCTAGAGATAACACAATTTTTATACAGGCCTTTTTCTTTAGTGTATTTTTTAGATGATTCTGTTTTACCACTTTTCTAATTTTCATTGGTTAATTATAAGTAAATTTTTATTTATTACTTTTGTCAGTTTCAAGTTATTTTAGCAAAGATTGTGAGCTTTTCGAGCATCAACTGAAGGGTACCAACTATTTTGTCCATGTGTGTAACTCATACAAACAACTGTTTACATGATCATAAAATGATAAGGTCACCTAAAATAGTGACTTGAACCTTTGTTGTTGTGAATGTAGTTTTATTACTTCTAACAAAAAAATTACATTTGTGGAATTGGTACATCACACAAAGAGGAGGAGCTGTTGAAAACAATGTACTCTATTTCTCTTATAACACTACACATGATATTTGCCAAATTGCTGTAGTGAAGGTGTTCCTAATTCCTTTTTTTTTTCATTTTAAAAAATATGGTTAACTAATTTGAGTCAGGTGCTGGCTGTGAAGCCAGTAGGAAAATCCTGTGTGAATAAAGTGCCCGATCAAAGTAGACATCTCTCCCATCGGGAACATTTCTGATTGCAGGTTCACTTAGCAACAGCTGGAGCAGTTTGTGCATTTTAACGAAGCAGTGTGAGTGTGTGAGGCAGAGGGAGAGGGTGTGGCCGCATACGTGTCGACGGTTGTCCATGAAAAGGATACAAATGTCCTAGATCACATACTGTTGCCAGAACATAGTGTGCATTTGTTTGTGTGCCTCAGAGATCATTAGGGTAAATGTCAGGGCTGCTGCATCTGAGAGGACCAAGCAGATGCTGTTACAGGGATGCAGGACAAAAAAGGGCAGGGAACCAGCCTAAGAAAGACAGGAAATAGTCGCAGGAAGGAAATGAGTGATTATTTGGAGACAGACTTCACCTGGGGGGGAAAAGCTCTTCACTCTGTGGAGGCAGAGAGCCAGTGGCAGGTGACTGTAGCAGGGCTGATGGAAGCTGATAGTGTGGGTGTGTGCTTCAATCTCTGCCTCTCAAACTCAGGAACTTTAGTATTTTCTTGTCACCATAGGCGGGAGATGGTTGGATGAAGCAGTCGCTTGCAGCAGCATCCTCATCTTACGATTAAAGAGAATGAGCCTCAGACACTTTTTTCTTTTTGCTGTTTTTTGAGACGTTTTCATCTAAAAGTGACATGAGAGGATAGATCAAAATTTTATATCTGTGTTTCAAGTACAGAGAAAGAGTGACTTAGCTTAGCATTAAGAGCTGGAGGCAGCTTGGCTCTGTTTAAAGTTTAAAAATACACCTACCCACATCTCAAGCTCCCTGAACAGCAGGTTATAGAAAAGTGCAGTTGTTGGGATTTTCAGAATGTTGATACATTTTTAAAAGCTGAATTAATTTCAGATGATAACTAAAGATTTCACAGATCCAAATATATGTTCAACATATTTTCTTTTCAATACAATCACTTACATGCAAGCAAAACTGCTGTATAGTTTTCAATATTACAATACTGGAGATGAAACAATGGGACTAATACCAATCTTTGTCTGTCATTTCATTTTATTTACTTTTTACAAAAACAATAATACATCAAAGATAAACACACAACAGATCTTTTGATAGATCAGAAAATTAAGATAGTCTAAGGTTATTACAACATGCTGCAAGCCTTTATCAAATTTTTGCTAAAAAGTGATTCAAGCTACATTGTGTTGGTTGGTGTGTTTATAGACTTTAAATGGTGGGAGCATTCATGCTTAGTCCACTTTAATTTTAGTTAGGTTGCCTAAAATGTCAGGCTCTTTTGAGGAGGTGTGAATGTGTAATCAAACTCTGATGCAGACCAAAAACCGTTCTCTGGTCCAACTAGGAAGCAAACTACAGCAGGGGGCATTCTGGGTAATTACAACCAAAGCAAATGTGTGCTAGTAGGGGAAATGGCTCATGATCAGATGTGGAATGAAGAGCATGTGAAGGTTTTCATTCAAATAAATCCTGAAACCGCTAATGTATGATGCCACTTTTTTGTTTACTTTTCCTAATGAAGGAAGTTGTCTTGTTCTTCTTCAGAGGTTTTTGTTGTTCAAAGGGTTTGATTCATTTGACACTGTGCTGTGTGAAACCGAACCGCGCCAGAAAGGAAAAGAACCTCAGACTTTGCAAAATATCTTACAACTTGATTGGACTAGTCAGTATATTAAAACTCACATATGATATATCGGTTGTTTATAGATTAGCACAAAAGAGAAATGGAAAAAAATGCCTTTAAAAAGATTTAAATGGTTAGCGTCCAGGATATATGTGATCACATCTTCTCCCCTATGAGGAGACGCTGGTTCACTCTGTACCTGTTGAATAATTGATAGCTGTTTTGGTTTTCCGATAAGGCGTTTGGGGTCCACAGCTCACAGCAGTATGGGCTTGCTGCAGCCTCTCCCACTAACCCCGCCCCTCCTTTCCGTCTCCCTCCATTTTCTTTATCTTGTCTTTTTCCTCTCCACAAGCCAGTTGTTCTGATATGCAGCCCTCACATTTTCTGTAACATGCTTTTTTTTTTTTTTTTTTTTTTTTTTTTTTTTGCGCCCCGGTGGCATGGGGCCCACACCGCGGGCGCCAGGGTTTTTGTGTGTAAAAAACCTTACCAACAACACGCGTCCCGGTTACCCAACACAAA
>CAEFZX010023072.1:0-23070 GCA_903066825.1 Alfaro cultratus | reverse complement strand
GATTTATTCCGTATTGCTATAAATGTCTGATAGACAAACTATCACACATCTCAACAATAAGTGTAATAATAATGACCAAAACAAAACACGGGAAATATTAAGGTCAGCTAAAATGTCGTTGTGGGACCCCCTCCCCCCCTCTTTTCCCCGTGACGCTGTTATCACGGTTGCTTAGAGACGGACACTGCGCAGCCGCAGTGAACTGCTATCAACCCGCGTCTTTCTAAAATGGCCACCGATATAAACCGTCATTAGAACCTCTGGCAGAAACACAGACGGTACCGGGAAGAAGCACATTACAGGCTGAACAGTTTAATAGAGGCATTAAAATAATGTGTCAGCGATATTCAGGTCCAAAGTGGGATGTTAGATAGACAGAATGGATCAGGAGAGGAACCGCAGGCCCACCAGAACCTACAGAACCTAAAGAACCTACAGAACCAGACATCAGTCTCTTCATCACTCTGTAGGAAAATCATTGATATCTTTTATAAATACAGTGTTTTGTGGTCAATATTATTTCATCATTTTATTAATATGGGTTACAGTTTGGATCAGGCTTCCTGTCAGCTATAAGAATGATAGAAAACATGCTAACAAAATGCCTCAGACCTGCAGCCCAGAGGTTCTTTGGCTCAAATATATTAAAAGATGAAATATTGCCGTTTTATGTTTCATTCTGTTTTAATTGCTCTGTAGGCAGCTATTTATTCACATATATTTACATTTATTATTATTGATACTTTAATTAAAGATGAGTTGTAGAAGTTTATGTCACAGTGGGAGTGGAGGGGGGGGGGGGGCAACATGTTCACATACACCTCAGAAAGTATGTAGTTGTGGACTCTGACCCGAACGCAGGTTCTGATCGGGTCCACAGGAAAAACCAGACATCCACTTCCTGTGATGGACTGGAGACAGAGTGGACACATGATGGATGGATGGATGTTTCAACTCAGTGACATCATCAATCATCTGATCCATTGATTCTTCAGACAGAACGTTTCTTCCTGATGTCTCTCTGTCTCGGTTCTGTGCCCCTGCTGTCCCCATCCAGTCAGTCTGTCACTGGTGTCCCTCCGTCCTCCATTGACCAGTAAAGCCAGTAAAGCTGCCCCTCCCAGCAGTTTCCATTGAGTCGATGAGCAGCAGAATCAGCAGCTCCTGAAGGGAAACGCTGACTCAGCAGAACCCTTTGGTGCCGCGCGGACCCCCGACGTATAAATTGGGCCGTCCAACTTTTTCTCTGTTACACTGTGTGAGTGGTTGAGGGACGGGTTGGACCAGAAACATGTCGCAGTACTCTGGAAAGGTGAGTAACTGGTACCGGTACCGGCTGATCCGGCTCTGGGTCAGTCAGAGGGATCAACAGCTCAGGAAAATTCATGCAATACAAGCAATAGCTCACTGGATCAGAACCAGAACCTCTCACTGGATCACAACCAGAACCATTTAGTGGATCAGAACCAGAACATTTTGGTCGGTTCCAGAACCAGAACCGCTCACTGGCGGCGCTCTGACTGAACCATGATGCTGAATCTGTACTTCATGTCTGAGGAAGAAGGGGCGGGGCCAGGAAGAAGGGGCGGGGCCAGTCTGCACATCCAATTAAAAGCTTCAGTTAGAGGTGGGCGGAGCTTGTTCGGGCGTGGTTCTCCCTGTTTTGGTGTTTTCCTGCTGAGTTCTGGAAAGTTCTGACCCGATGGTGGTAATAATGTGTTCTGATGTGACGTCACAGTGAAGGGTGGGGTGACATCATGCGTGGGCAGAGGCAACAGACGAAAGAGTTTTAACAGAACTGAATTCTGGTTCTGATCCTGTTCAGATCCTTTCATCTGGAACCCGGTTCTGACCTGGTTTATCTGGACAGAAGCACAGAGAGGTTTGGTGCTGGATAAACTTTATTGAGAGAGGTTGGCTAACAGCTAACATCTCCTCCTGCAGATCACCTTCTACGAGGGGCGGTGCTTCACCGGCAGGAAGCTGGAGGTCAGAGGTGACTGTGATAACTTCCAGGACCGCGGCTTCATGAACAGGTGATGAAGGTTCTACAGTCTACAGCTCATTTCCCTCCTGATTTTCACAATGAAAGCCTTCCTCCCTGTGCTCAGAGTGAACTCCATCCGGGTGGAGAGCGGCGCCTGGATCTGCTACGACCATCCGGACTTCAGGGGGCAGCAGTACATCCTGGAGCACGGAGAATACCCAGAATTCCAGAGGTGGAACTCCCACAACGACCACATGGGTTCCTGCAAACCCATCCGCATGGTGAGCAGCTGGAGGAGCTCCGACCTCAGCAGTTTCCCTGAGGTCTGTAGACTAACCAGTCTGCTCTGGTTCCCAGCATGGAGAGCACTACCGCATTGAGCTGTTTGAGGCCTGCAACTTCTCCGGTCAGTGCATGGACATCTGCGACGACTGTCCCTTCCTGCAGAGCCGCGGCTTCTCTAAGAGCTGCATCAACTCCGTCAGGGTCTACGGAGACGGAGCGTGAGTCCTGCACCACCCACACCGTCAGAACACAACCGGTACCGGCTCAGCTCGGCCCCTCAGGGTCCAGATCCGCTATGAGAGGCGACAGAGTTCTGGTTCCGGTCAGTCCCACTGATCCCAGTTATCAGCCGGGACAAGTACGTAGTGACAGTGGAGAGGAAAAAAAAGAAACCTCCAACAGAACCAGAACCTGGATCGGCTCGTTCGGTTTGCTTGTCTTTAAATGTTGGCGTTTTGTTGGGACCCAACACCTGTTTCCCTTCATTTTGCTAGCCTAGCGTAGCCTAGCATGCATCATGAACAAGATGCTAGGTTAGCAACACCTTGAGAAGAAGAGTGTAGTGGCATGAAGCTTGACCTTTCTTCACCTTCGGTCTGATGGACCCACGGGGCAACGTGGCCCGACTGGAACCAGATCTACAAGGTGTACCTTCTATGGAACCTCTTCCCTTCATCAGGTCCAGTTGGATCAGAACCTCCTCAGTCCATCATCCAGCAGCACCTTGGATCTAGCTGGGTCTGAACATCGTCTCACCACCAGGGGGAGCAGCGCCTCCCGTTGCTCAGCTAACAGAAACATTTCCAGTTCATGGTCACATCGGGTTCCTCAGTGTGAACACAACAGATTTATCATCATTACTGTGACGTTTTCTGTTTAATGTTCTCAACTGTCAATAAGGAAAATTTATTTTAATTAAAAAACAGAAAATAATGCAACATTGGGGAGTTGTAGGAGAAAGTAGTTTGGTTAGTTTGTCCTCCACTAGCAGCTGAGCTACAGACGGTTAGAACAAATGAAACTACAAGGTTTAATCCTGGTCCAGAACCGGTTTAATCCTGGTCCAGAACCGGTTTAATCCTGGTCCAGAACCGGTTAAATCCTGGTCCAGAACCGGTTTAATCCTGGTCCAGAACTGGTTAAATCCTGGTCCAGAACTGGTTAAATCCTTTAATCTCGGTCCAGAACCGGTTTAATCCTGGTCCAGAACCGGCTCAGTGAACTGGGAGGAGCTGGTGAAGGCTCTGCCTCCCAGTTTACTGCTGGAACCATAAATAATGTGGTCAATAAAAACGCAGAGGGTCTTTACTTACCAAATCAACGTCAGTCGGATCAAACGTTTTTGTTTTTTTTCAGAGGTTCTGGTCCAAAATCAGATTCAGTATTTTTCTCAGAATTTGAAAACAGATCATTTAGATTCATCCAGGTTTTAATCTACCAAACTGGATTAATCAGGGATTATGGATATTATTTAGTATCATCAGCATCACGTTTCCTGCTGTCTGATTTTACCGGCCGGAACCAGATCAACAGGAAGGAGAAGTGGGCCGAACCAGAACCCTGCATCATTAATCCTGGAGTGTTTTATTCACATGATCAACTGGAACCTGAAGGGTCCATATCGAAGTTCTGACCCAGAGAACCTCTCAGGTTCTGTCCTCCCAGAGTCATCACAATGTTCTGGTTTCTACCGGTCCTGTGCGGTTCCTGTGAAGGTCCGGTTGCGGTTCCGAGTGTCTAACCTCTGCTCCTCCCTCTGCCTCAGCTGGGTGATGTACGAGGAGCCCAACTTCCGAGGCCGGATGTACATCGTGGAGCGAGGGAACTACTGCAGCCCGACGGAGTGGCAGGCCCAGAACCCCAACATCCAGTCCATCCGCAGAATCGTCAACTACTTCTAGCCTTCCTCCTCCTCCTCTTCCTCAGCAGGCAGATCAATAAACTGAATCCAGTTTTTTATCAAAACGAGTCTCTGGGCTGATTCATCAGCAATGTTCCGGTTCTACCTCACTGTTACTGTTGGAACAGAACAAGGTTCTTCTCTGGAGATCCATGAGGTTCTGGCTGCAGCAGAACCGGAACCAGAACGGTCAAAGTTTAGAGAAACAGATTAAATGTCTTAATTTAAGTTACTGGATTCTGGTTCTGACCCAACGGTCCTACAGGAAGAACTTAACATAATTTTTTTTTTTTTTAAACTAAATATTTACAGAATGTGAAGCGTCCCAAACATTTCAAACAAAATGTTGAAATAAAAACTGCAGCCGGTTCTACGGGTTCTGAGCCCGACCCAACAGGCGGCGCCGGAGGTTCAAACCGTTTCTTCTGATCCAACTTTTATCTTTAAAAGTAAATCATGATTTCAAGGTTTTTCCACTACATACGATATTCATATAAAATCCATTATTGATCATAATTAATAGTTTTATATGTGATTCCACTGTGAAAATGTTTTTCTGCCATTTCAACCTGTAATGTTATTAAAACTCATATTTTATCCACATTCTAATAAACATGGACATTTAAAGCTTTTTCAATAAAATCAGTTCACTGACAGAAAATCCAAAATTCATCCATATATAATATTCAGATGATCTCCAACAATAAATACATCTGGAAACCTGAATAAATTAGATATTAAAATGTATTAATTAATTTCAATCACAGATGATTAAAATATTAAGATATTAGATGCAGCCACACATTAATATTTATTGTCTAAACTAAATTAATCAACAACAACAGATGTGAGAAAAGATCTGAGACATTTATAGAAAATCAGATTAAAAAGCTTTTTGTTCCTAAAACATCCTGGATGAATCCATAAACTATGAGCATTATTATTGTTGTTATTATCATCGTTAATATTAATATTATTATCATTATTATTATCATCATTAATATTATTATCATCATTATTATCATATCATCATTATTATTATTGTTATTATCATCATTAATATTATCATTATTATCATTATCTCAGGCATTCACAAACTTTGCATCGTTCATCCTGGTTTGATGTTTTTTCTTTTTTAAATTTGTGTTTTTAAAAATCAAATATATTAATTTTCTGTGTTCAGATTAATTTGAGTAAAAACCAAAGCCTGAGTTGGACTCAGTCCAGAACTTTCTGACCCGTTTGAGTAGAAGCTGTGATACAGTCATCTGGAGGTCCAACAGAACCAGTCCAGAACCTCAGAGGTTCTCCCAGCTCTGCCGTCCAGGATCTGATCCGGTTTCGGCCTACTTGGGTCTGTTGCCATGGTAACTGTTGAAGGCTCCTGTAACCCGACTCAGAACCGGCTTCTTGCTTTCAGGCAGAACTTTTTATTACGGGTCCATCAGAACCAAATAGGAACATCAAACAGAACGGATCCGACCTCCATCACAAAAACAGAACCATCGCCTTCAACCCGCCTGAAAAGAAACAAACTGAAACGTCTCTGATCCGATTTCGCTCAACAGCTGGATCCATCCGGTCCCGTTTGGGCCTCATGCGGTCTCAGACGGAGCGGGCCGGGCCTCGGTCCAGGTACGTCTTCAGGGTGGAGATCAGGTGGCTCTCGTCCTCCAGGGTCAAGTCCAGGTAGTCCTCCTCGTGGCGGGAAATGTCCTCCAAGACCTCGTTGACCAGCTGGCTGTCCTCTGGAGACACGGGACAGGAAGACAATCAGGACGGGTCCCGGCGCCGCCTGATGGACCCTCAGAGAGCCGCCTTACCTGGGGAGGTGGACGAGGTGCCGGCCTCCTCAGAGGACGGCGAGGAGGACGAAGAGGACGTGGACGGCGGGGACAGCAGGTCTGGGGACAAGACGCCCTGGTTGTCCAACAGCAGCTGAGTTGCACACTGGACGTCTCCTTCAGACAACCTGAGGGCCGTTTCAGCAGAGGCCCTCTGGAACCCCAGGTACAGCAGCTGGAGGACGGGACAGACGGGGGACAGACGGGTTAGGGGACAGCAGCTGGAGGACAGGGGACAGACGGGTCAGGGGACAGCAGCTGGAGGACGGGGGACAGACGGGTTAGGGGACAGCAGCTGGAGGACAGGGGACAGACGGGTCAGGGGACAGCAGCTGGAGGACAAGGGACAGACGGGTTAGGAGACAGCAGCAGGAGGACGGGGGACAGACGGGGGACAGACGGGTTAGGGGACAGCAGCTGGAGGACAGGGGACAGACGGGTTAGGGGACAGCAGCTGGAGGACAGGGGACAGACGGGGGACATCTGTTGGACAGAGGGACGGTACCTGCTCCACCTTCTCTGTACTGACTTCGTCCTGTGGGGATGTCTGGGACGAGTCCAGCAGGATCTGGGGACAGACAGAGAGCGGTCAGGCGTCCGTCGGGTCCGGGTTCTGTCCCGAGGCCCGGCGGGTCGGGGACAGACCGCGGACGCCTTGTCCACGTCCCCCTGGGCACGGTGCAGCGCTCTGGCCGCGTCTGTCCTGGAGAAGCCCAGCTCCACCAGCCGGGAGACGTCCTCCATTCTCGTCCTCCGCCGCTGGCGCTCCTTCTGCTGCTGGTCCTCACGCTCCTGGACCGGAGAGGACCGGGTCAGAACCGGGTCAGAACCACAGAGGACCCGTTCTCCTGGTACCGTATCAGAACCCTACCTGGCGCCGGTTGCTGATGAGGATGGCGGCCGCCTGCAGGTCTCCTCCACAGGCCCGCAGGCCCAACCGGGCCTCCCGCTCAGAGAAACCCAGAACCAGCAGCTGGGCCATCTTCTCCGAGTCCGGAACCAGACGGCTGTACAGGTCCTCCACCTGAGACGAGACAGGCCGTCGGGTCAGAACCAGCACAGACACTGGAACCACAGAGAGCTGCTGGGGCCTTTAGAGGACCAGGGGACCCATCAGGACCCATCTGACCCGCCCAGACCCACCTTGGTCAGCAGAACTCGGGCCTGGCGGTCGTTTCCTTCCAGGAAGGACAGCAGGCTCTGCAGCAGATACAGACGCAAGAACAGGACTTCCTCTCGTCCCGTGTTGCCCTGGAAACAGACAGACTTGTTCAGCAGCGGCTCCCCCCGGTGGCGGCGGCCGGTGCGTGCGGCGGCGGCTCCCGGACCTTGATCATCAGCAGGCGTTGCTGCTGCTCGCCGTAGCAGCGCAGGAAGCAGTCCTCGGCGCGCTGCAGCCGGCTGCGGCCGTCCTCCAGGCAGGACAGAGCCTCCAGGGCCCGGTAGCACCACACGATGTCCAGCTGTAGGACGGCGTAGTTGTCCACGGAGCCCAGCATCGCCGAGCCGCACCGACTGCGGGACCTCGCGGCGTCAACAGGGCTTTTATTGTGAAAGGTGCAGGGGGGGCGGGGCTTCCTACCTGAAGTGCTGGTCGGCCTGCAGCAGGTGGCAGAGGGCGGAGTCAAACTGCCTCCTCTTCATCAGAGAGCGGCCCTTCTCATGGAACCCCATGGCCAGGATCAGAGCCTGGAGACAGAGCCGTTATGGACCGGGCCGAGCCAGAACCGGGCCCAACAACAGGACTGACTGGACCAGAACTGGGCCGCTGCAGAACCTGAGCAGGTAACGGGACCCGGCCCTAGACCATCTCAGCATTAATTATTCTCTGAGAGCTCAACCAAAAAGGTGTTAGCTTAGCACAGCTAACATTAATGATTAGCGCTTTAGCATTAGCTTTCACTAATGTTCGTATTAGCATGTTGGTAGCTTTAGCAGGAGTCATGTTTATCATTAGTGCATTAGCTTTAGCGTTGCTAACTCTTTAGTTAGCGGAGAGACTCCCAGTGAAACCAGTACAGACCCAGATCTTCATCCTGCCGTGGTTCTGGTATCAAACCTCCAGCCAGAATGCAGAGAATCTGTGAACGGTTCTGGCCGGTTCTGGTTCTGATGTCTGAACCGAGCCTCACCTTCTTCTCGTCTTGCGGGATCTTCAGCGGGTTTCCTTTCTGGTCGGCAATTTCCAGGAAGGGCGTGGTCTCCGGATCCTCGCTGCCGTCTGACACACAGAACATCCATGAAGGTTGGGAGCTGGCCGACCTTTGACCCTGCCCGACCCGGACCCACCTCTCTCCGACAGGATCTGGAAGCCTTTCTGGGTGCGCTGCAGGCTCTGGCTCTGGATCTTCTGCTCCTCCTCCTCCCTGCTGACCTGCTCGGCGTCGCAGACCTTCAGCACCATGACCTTGCTGTGGTTCTTCACGCCCTGCTCGTCCAGCCGCCGATCTGCAGTGTCAAGACGGAGGAGATGGGTCAGAACCGGCCGCCGGGCCAGAACCGGCCGCCAGGCCAGAACCGGCCGCCGGCTGGAGAGCAGTTATTACAGACAGACCAGGGTATAGATGAACATGAACTGGTGTAAAATGAACAGGTTTAAACTGCAAGTGCGTTGGGAACCATCAACATCGGCCCAAATAAACAGAAACAGAATCCGTTGATCTGCTTTTGTTACTTTTCCCAACATAACTGGTGCCTGACGTTGCCATGGTGACCAATAATCTTAATCTGATCTGAAGCGTTATTCTTAGTAAATTAATATTTTGCAGGATGATTTCAGCATTACACAGGCGGCGGTACCGACCGGGCCGCAGAGTTCTGCCGTTCAGGATCAGCTTGATGTGCTTCAGGCTGAAATCCTCCGCGATCCTGCAGGAGCACAAACAGCCTCAGAGCGGTGGGCGGGGCTATGACATCACCACCAGGTGAGGCGACCATACCTGTCCACCAGCTGCTGCAGTGGGACGTCCAGCCGGGTCTCCAGGTGGGACTTCATCTTCGAGTTCTGGAAGCAGAAGCAGAACCTCAGTCCAAACCACCAGCTCCGCCCTGACTCCGCCCACCAGGGGAAAATGCCCTCTGACCTTCTTGGCCTCCCTGGGCAGCAGCAGCTCCAGCGTCGCCACGCTGGTCTCCCTGAAGGTCCGGTTGCCTTTCCCTCTGGCCACCGCCTGAACCCGGATGGACTCCAGAGCGCCCCCTACCTCGTCCACGGACAGGTCGAGGAGCGGGGCGTAGCGCTGCGCCAGCTCCTGCAGGACAGAACATCAGAACGAGACGCTGCTGTAAGCCACCAGGAGCCGCATTTACTTCACCTGTTTCACTTCATCTACGGGAGACTTTCACTGCCAGAACCTGGAAATAAACTGAGGAGCAGAATCACGTTTAAACGAGAAAACCTGTCAAAACTAGAGGAAACCTGTAAGATCGAAATAAAAAATCTCTCTAAAACGATAAAAGTTTTTTGTTAAACCAAGATATAAAATTCATTAACAAGAAAGTTTTCTGCTAAAATGAGACATAAAATGAGATAAAAACTTGTTAAAATAAAACTGTTTTTTGATAAGACGAGATATAAAACTAAACCTTGAGGAATTTCCTCATTAAAGCAAAATATAAAACAAGAAATTTTCACATTATAAGTTGAGTTGAGTTTTAAATCGTCACCTTAAAATCGTGGGCCGTCACTTTAGGGAGGTGAAGATTTTATTTTATAAAACAAGAGTTTCTTGTTATATTAAAACAAAAAACTCATTAAAATGAGACTAATTTTGACGATCTTTGGCAGTTCATTGTTTCTCCAGATCAAACTGTTCTCTGATCTGCATCTGCAGTTAATCCTCCTGAGGTAAACCCTTCAGCTGTCTCCTCAGGCTGACTCAGCTCCGTGTTTCCCTGCTCGGCTCCTCCAGACGCTCTGCCTGCTGCTGTTTGCTGAGCTGCAATCAGCTGAATAGTCAGGCCTCTAAAAGCAGGGCAACCTCTAAAACACGCAGGCCAGTGAGTCTGGAGGACCAGGGTTGGGAAACACTGACCTATAGACTCTGTGGAGGCGTCCTCCTTCGGCCAATCAGATCGCAGTCTCACTCCGACCCACCTGCAGGTGCGCGGCACCCGGCTGGTCGTCCTCCTGGGTGAACGGAGGATTCCACAGCTGGACCTTCTCCTGCTTCAGCAGGTTCTTCAGCTTGGCCTGCAGGTTCTGCTCTGCCATGTTGTCTGTACTGACTGAGGACAGGAAGTCAGCCACAGGACAGGAAGTCGACCAGAGGACAGGAAGTCAGCCACAGGACAGGAAGTCGACCAGAGGACAGGAAGTCAGCCACAGGACAGGAAGTCAGCCACAGGACAGGGATTCCCGTCTTGTCTGGAAACCAGTTCACTTTCAACAGGCTGAATCAGGTCAGAGAAGTGAGAAGGTCCAGAATCATTCACAGTAAAATTATTTACTGTGTCTCAATCATCAGGTCAGAGGTCAGAAAGGTGGAAATATTTTAGAATAATAGCTGAAGGAAGTAAAAACTTAAAAGAAATAAAAACCTTACAATGAAAATTTACACTTTCTAACCAGCCTGATAGTAAACTAACCTTTAAATCTTGAGCGTAATCATCAATAAAACTAATTAATATTCTCTAATATTTCTGATCTGAGACAGATGGTTCTATAAAATCATTATTTTTATGATTCAAAGCTGCTAAAAGGTTTTTAATCACGTATTATTATCATATCGGATGTAATCTTTAATCATCTGAATAAAGTTTTGGTCCAAAACCAACAATGATGATAACCAAAACAAAGCTTTTATTTTGAAGGCTACAGCTAGAATCGACTGTTTCCATTTGCATTGTGGGAAACGTAGTCCTCCACGGTCAGGATCGCCGAACCGGATCAGAACCAGAACCCAAGATCGAAAAGTTTTACTGAGTCTGACTTAAAGATTGAACTTTGAAAGTTTTAACAGGAAATGACGTCATTTCCATCACGTCAACACACAAACTTTATTCCGAGAGCTCTCGTGTTAATTAGCAACACATTCTTCACTTTCAGGGTTAAACTTTAGGTTTTATTTAAACTCATAGCAACGTGAAAGTTCTCTCCGAACCGGAACCGGATATAAGTGAAGATATTTCATAAAAACAGCCGAATATTTATCTCCAGAGACAGAGACGCTTCTACTCAGCAGCTAGCAGGTTGTTAATAATTTGTGGGTCAGGAGGCTGACCTCTGACCTCAGAGTTACCTCGCAGATAACGACGTGTCGCTGACTCCGAGCTAAGGGACCCGAAACAAGTGGAAGATCCCCGGACCTGATGCTCCACGACGGAGATGTTTTCATGGAGCTGCTCCTGCAGAGAGGAACAAACTGCGAGACGTCTCACTCTGAGCGGCTTTACATAGCCCGCTGCTCAGAAAGGGGCGGAGAAGCTGCGGCACAGAAAGACCAAGCCATCTCAACAAGCAGAGACGATCTTTGTATAAAGTGGGTAGTGGCCTACGAGGGTCAAAAAGCGCGATGAGTTTAAAAAAGCGGATTGAAAACGCAGCAAAGTTATAAAAAATAAATAAATCAAAATAAAACAGTGAGAATAAATTTAGTGGGATGGAAACCAAAATCTATAAATGTCAGCATATCAAAAAGCAACTTAAATCAATAAATAAATGGAAAAAAGGCCCAGAATAAGAATTACACAAAAGTAAAATAAAATAAATGGAAAACAAAATGAAACAAAATCCTGAAATATGATTGTAAAAACTAATAGGAAGATGCAGAACCTCAGAGGGATGAGGAAATACTGAAATATGATTGCAAAAATAAACATAAAAATAACAGAAAAAAGTGAAAAACATTTTATAAGCTTAAAGTTCAGCAGCAATAAAATAAAATGAATGAATCCAAAGTTTAAAAAAGTGAATATCTGCATTTATGAATTAATAAGCTATGAATAATTTTGATTAAAGGGTTCTGGAAACGTTACATCATCAGAACCGGTCCGGTTCCGGTTCTGGAGACATTTCTTGTTTGAAACACAAACATGACTCCAATCAGCAGCTTTTATCTGGGCTCGGTTCTGTTCAGGCCCAAAGGAGAATGAAGAACAGAAACAGGAAATATCAGGTTCTGCTAGTTCTGGTGGGTTCCAGTCTGGTTCTGGACCCATCAGAACCTCAGGAGGACGGGTACAGGCCCAGCCTCCTAGCAGCCTCAGAGATCCTCAGGGTTCTCCTGCTGGGGAACGGGTAGCGGTTCAGAAGAGCCCCGGATCCGCCTCCTGGGTTCTGGTTCTGGTCCTGGTCCTGGTCCAGGTCCTGGTTCTGGTCATGGTCCTGGTTCTGACTGGCGCAGCGTCTGGTGAAGCCTCCTCTGGACCGGGCAGAACCAGAACCAACCATGTGTGTGTCTGTGGGCGGGGCCTGTGAGGATGAGGAGGGGGAACATCTGGGGATGAAGAGCAGAGGTCCAGATCAGAGGCAGATCGGGTCAGAACCAGAACCAGCTGGAGGCGGTTCAGGACCTGCAGCGGCTCCGCTCCGTCTCCATGGCGACTGCAGGGCAGCGCCGGTGCAGGTCCAGGTGGACGTGCCACGGGTCTGACATCTTTGGGTCGGGAGGGGAGGGGCGGGCTGGTTGCCATGACGACATCCAACCCTGAGCAACAGGTACGATGCTGAAGACATCCAGGAGGTCAGAGGAGCCTGGAGACACGAGAACTCAGAGATTAGATAATCTGATCGATAATCTGATCGATAATCTGATGGTTCCTGCTCAGCTGCAGCGTATCAATTCATTTAGCTAGGGCTAGTCCCTAATCCCCCTTTGAGGAGGGCAGTGTTAGGGTGGTTCACTCAGGGCACCAAACAAGCTAGGACCGCTAGGCTAGGATCGCTAAACTAGGACAGCTAGGCTAGGACCACTAGGCTAGGACCGCTAGGCTAGGTTAGAACCGCTAAGCGAAGACTGCTAAGCTAGGACCGCTAAATTAGGACCGCTAAGCTAGGACCTCTAGGCTAGGATAAAATTGCTAAACTAGGACCGCTAAACTAGGACCATTAAGCTAGGTCCGCTAAGCTAGGCTAGGACCGCTAAGCGAGGACTGCTAAGCTAGGACCGCTAAATTAGGACCGCTAGGATAAAATCGCTAAACTAGGACCGCTTAGCTAGGGTCGCTAAACTGGGGTCGCTAAGCTGGGCCAGGACCACATCTGGTAGAACCGTTTCTGTTTCCTGTTCAGATCAGACTGTCTGCTGCTGTGATCTTTGATACGGTTTGATTTGTTATTCATCATGTTTTTATGTTTATGTGGATCTGCAGTCTGTTGGATAAATCATCAGAAACATTAAAGATTATAATCTGGACCAGAAGGACCATCAGCTGTTGGAACATGTGGAAGAGACACAGCGAGGACAGAGACACAGAGAGGACAGAGAGGACACATGTCCATCAGCTGAAGATGCCACTGAGCAGAAGCTATTAAAGAACCAAACCCAGAATCTACCTGTCCCCTCACCTGTCCTCAGCAGGTGAAGCTCTGTCCTCTGCTTGTCTCTGCACATCCTGTACTGCTGTCTCAGCGCAGACACATCCATCTTCCTCTTCCTCCTCTTCCTCCTCCTGGTTCCGGCTCCCTGCAGGAACACCTGGCCCCGCCCCCTCAGACTCACCTCTCTCTCTCCGCCTGTCTCTTTAAATCTCTCCGCCCCGCCCCTAGCGCTCAGTGCGCATGCGCCTGTCCTCAGCATGGCAGCAGCAGAACCGGACTCTCCTCTCTACCTGGGCCTGGACTTCAGCACCCAGCAGGTAAAAGCAGAACCTCACCGGACTCGGTCCACCTGCAGGTTCCGGGAGACGCGCGTGTTTACGTAGGCGCGTGCATGCGCGTGGACGGAAGCTTACTGCGCAGACGCAGAACTAAAGCGCAGAGAGTCGGTGTCACAGATGTTTGTTTATACCGGAAGTGATGAGATTCACTTTGAGTCTTATGCAGAGAGTCCAGCTCAGATTGGAGAACCGGTTCCGTGAAGAACTACTGGTTCTTACCCGAATGGACATTAACTATACAGTATCTATTAACTAAAGAACAAGCAGAACCAGAACCTGTGTGAGGTCAAAGTTCACCCCGCAGAGTTCTGTCTGGTTTTATCAGGTTTAACCTTTGAACCTGCTACGGTTCTGACCAGGTCTGACCCAGCAGAACTCACTGACCCAAAGAGGACCCTGAACTTTGACCCTCAGCAGTCAACGATCAGGGTCCAGTCGGGTCGGACCGCCCTGATGGGACCCAACACCAGACTCATAATCCAACATGGCGACTGCAGAAATCCAGTCAGAATCAGACGTTTATTTTTGTAGCTGATAGAAAAATTTTAATCTGCTTTAAAACTTTTACTTTGTTACCCTATAATTAAACTGAGGCTTATTTTAGTCTGTTGATATTTATATTAGTAACCTGGGAGTGGGTTAGGGTTAGGTCCAGAACCTGCTGGTCCAGAACGCTGCTGCTGGAGTTCTGACTAGAACCAGGAGGATAGAGACACCACCCGGTTCTACACCACCCGGTTTTAAAGTCCTTAAAGTGGCTCCCTGTAGCTCAGAGAATAGAAAACTATCGTAAGTTTATAAATCACTGAACGGTTTTTGCTCCATGATACGTTAAAGATCTGCAGCTGCTGGATCGGCCTGCTGGTTCTGGTTCTGATGCAGAGCAAACATGGAGGAGCAGCACAGATCTGGAACAAACTCCCAGGAAACTGAAAACAGCCGAAACCCTTATCTCCTCTAAATCCAGACTAAATCAGCTGTTAAAGCTGCTTTAGAAACCTAATCAATGAAACAATAATCAATAATCTGATGTGTGATGTTGTTCACTGTGTTTCTATGATTTGGTGTTTTTCTAATGTAAATGTGCTACACAGATAGAATTTGGTTGATCCATAAAATCCTCGGTGCTGAAGGAAGTTTTGTGTTTTTAGCTTCTGACATGTTGGAATGAAAATATTTTGTTTTGTCAGTTGACGTCTGAAACTCAATCCTGATAGTTATGAAAACCAAATCATACAGAAATTATAAATCCTGAGATGTTTGTTTAGTTTGTATCTTCCAGGTTAAACACCCAAAACGTTTCCATGGAAACAGGTTGTTGATTTATCAGCAGTTTTTTACCAAGAAATGATTGATTAATCTGGGTCATTTTATTGCTAATGTAAGGCTAATTATTATGAATTTATTCATTATTAGCTGAAGTCAGTTGCTACTTAGTGACTAGCCTGCTGTAACATAGCCAGGATGCTAATATCATGAAGAATCATTTCTGTTTTATTAAATGTTAGCATTGCAATGCTAATGTTTACATTATTAATTAAAGCTCATTATGGCTCTGCTGACATTTATCTCAAATATACATGGAAACAATAAAGACCAAAGACTCTGGTTATATTTTATTATGTTAGCATGCTAGCTCTGAAATTGTGTCTTATTAAATATTAGCAATACTATGCCATTAATGTTAACGTTCTAATAGCTAATTGTTGTGAATTCATTTGGCATTTGGATTTGAAAACTAGCATTAGCTTGCCTACATTCACTGCCTACATCAGGTTTAGTTAGCCATAGCATGCTAATTTTAGCTGTACTGCTAGCATACTAACTTTAACTTTTTTGGATTTTAACCCTAAAGTCTGATGTAGTTCTTTATTGTAGCTTCACTAGCCTGAACGAGTCAGCAGTTCATGAACTGTTTAAAGCTCTGGGTTAGTGGAGGAAAGCATCAGAAAGTCCGTCCTGTAAGCCTCGCCCCCAGCGCCTCCCGGTGGGCTGGGCCAGTAATGGGTGTGTTCGTTGTGCAGCTGAAGGCGGTGGCCATCGATGGAGACCTGGGACCGGTCCATCAGGACAGTGTGCAGTTCGACTCTGAGCTACCTGAGTTCAGGTAACGTCCAGCAGCTTTTATTCTGAAAGGGTGTGGGCCAGGCTTTTATTCTGAAAAGTGTCTTTGTTCAGGACTCAGGGAGGAGTTCACATCCATCCTGACGGGCTGACGGTCACCTCACCTGTGCTCATGTGGGTCAAGGTGAGACGGTTCACCTGGAGCTGAGCTCAGCTGACCCGGATCATTCTGCCTCCTGATTGGCTGTCTGTCCCTCAGGCTCTGGACCTGCTGCTGGACAGGATGAAGGCGGCGGGATTCGGGTTCTCCCGGGTCCGGGCGCTGTCCGGTTCCGGCCAGGTGAGGCTCTGGGTTCTGCTGGGAGTGGGTTCTCCAGAACCGGTCCAAAACCCTTCCTCTTCCTTTTGCTCCTCAGCAACATGGCGCCGTGTTCTGGAGGACCGGAGCGGCTCGCACTCTGGCCCAGCTGGACCCGGGTCAGAACCTGCACCAGCAGCTGAAGGTGTGTGTGTCCTGACGGTGTGTGTGTGTGTCCTGACGGTGTGTGTGTGTGTCCTGACGGTGTGTGTGTGTGTCCTGACGGTGTGTGTGTGTGTCCTGACTGTGTGTGTGCGTCCTGACTGTGTGTGTGCGTCCTGACGGTGTGTGTGTGTGTCCTGACTGTGTCCATGTCCTGACGGTGTGTGTGTGTGTCCTGACTGTGTGTGTGCGTCCTGACTGTGTGTGTGCGTCCTGACGGTGTGTGTGTGTGTCCTGACGGTGTGTGTGTCCTGACGGTGTGTGTGCGTCCTGACGGTGTGTGTGTGCGTCCTGACGGTGTGTGTGTGTGTCCTGACTGTGTCCATGTCCTGACGGTGTGTGTGTGTCCTCAGGACAGCTTCTCGGTGCAGGACGGTCCCGTGTGGATGGACTCCAGCAGTAGGCCGCAGTGTGACGCCCTGCAGGAGGCAGCAGGTGGCGCCATGAAGCTGGCAGACATCACTGGATCCCGAGCCTACGAGGTCCACCTGTCTGTCCACCTGTCTTTCTTTCTGCTTGTCTGTCTCTCTGTCTGAAGGACGTGTCCATGTCCTCCTGTAGCGCTTCACAGGAAACCAGATCTCCAAAGTGCGGCAGACCCGACCGGACCAGTTCCAGGACACTGAGGTCAGAGCTACAGCAGTAGGCCACGCCCCTCCAGGCCCCGCCCCCAGGCGTTGCCTTCCTGTCTCATGTCCCCTTGTGTCTTTCAGAGGATCTCATTGGTCAGCAGCTTTGGGGCGTCTCTCTTCCTGGGTCGCTACGCTGCCATCGACTACAGCGATGGTACTATCTGACCCCTGACCTCTGACCTCTGGTCGCTCACATGACCAGGAAGCTTCTCTGATTGGTCCATCAGGTTCAGGGATGAATCTGTTGGACATTCGGGACAGGAAGTGGTCTCAGGTCTGCCTGGACGCCACAGCAACCAACCTGGAGCCCCTGCTGGGAGAGCCATGTCCGTCCACCGCCGTCCTGGTAACTGGGTTAACTGGTTTACTGGTCTTCACTGGTTCCTTCCTGTCCCTACTGGTCCTTTTTGGCGTTGCAGGGCCCGGTCTCGTCCTTCCTGCAGCGTCGCTATGGTTTCTCTGGGAGCTGCAGCGTCGTGGCGTTCACTGGAGACAATCCAGGTGGGACAGAGCAGGACAGCCTGGATAGCAGGGCTCGCTGCAGGGTCAGGGGGCGGAGAATGGGGGCGGGGCAGGGTCAGGGGGGGCGGGGCAGAGACAGAGGGGGCGGGGCAGAGACAGAGGGGGCGGGGCAGAGACAGAGGGGGCAGGGCAGAGACAGAGGGGGCGGGGCAGAGACAGAGGGGGCGGGGCAGCTTCACTAACCTCCTTTAACTCACGCAGAGAAATTATGAAATTTAATGATTTAATATTTTGATAGAAATGAAAAATTCTCAAATTAAATCTGAACAAAAAAACATTACAGATTAAATTAAAATATAAAAAATAAACAAAACTTAACCTGAATAATGTTTGAGGTTCTGGTTCTGCTGGAGACCCGGAGAACTCAGCAGAACCTCCAGATCAGAACCTCCTGCTGACGTCTTCGTCTCTCCTCCTCTTCCTCAGCGTCTCTGGCAGGAATGTGTCTCCATCAGGGGGACATGGCGGTGAGTCCAGGCCGTCCTCCGTGTCTCTGTCCTCCATGTCTCTGAGTCCTCTCTCTCTCCAGGTCAGTCTGGGGACGAGCGACACCCTCTTCCTGTCCCTCTCTGAGCCGCGTCCGTCCTTGGAGGGACACGTCTTCTGCAGCCCGGTGGAGCCGGGCGGCTTCATGGGTCTGCTCTGGTAGGATGGGTCCTCAGGCTGATGCTGCCGCCGCTGGCCCTTCACAATAAAAGCCTGTGTCTGTCCCCAGCTTTAAGAACGGCTCTCTGACACGGGAGCGAGTCCGGGACCGCTGCTGCTCCGGGTCCTGGGACGTTTTCTCCCAGGCGCTGGACGGGACGCCGCTGGGGAACCACGGCAACATCGGTGGACACGCCGCCCTCTGTCCCCCCTGCTGTCCCCCTGCTGTCCTCTCTGATGTCTCTCTGTCCCCCCAGGCTTTTATTTTGACACCATGGAGATCACGCCTCCCGCCGTCGGTCTGCATCGCTTTGATGCCAACGACTGCCAGGTCAGACAGGAAGTCCCGCCCCCTGCTGTCTCTGTACCTCACCTGTCCCCCTGCCTCCAGGTGTCCTCCTGGAGTCCAGAGCTGGAGGTTCGGGCTCTGGTGGAGGGACAGTTTCTGTCCCGCCGGCTCCACGCTGAGAGACTCGGATACTCCATCGGTAGGACGAGTCTCTGTCTCGTGTCTCCTGATGTCCCGGCCCGATCAGAACCTGGACCGGTACCGTTCTGTTTGTGTTTCAGGGTCTGGCAGTCGGATTCTGGCCACCGGCGGCGCTTCGGCCAACAGGCAGATCCTGCAGGTGGGTTCTCCAGGTTCTGCTGGAGGTTCTGGTGTCCAGATGGACCTGGTTCTGACCGCTGAGGTTTTGGTTCTGTTCAGGTTCTGTCCGACGTCTTCAACGCTCCGGTTTACACCATCGACCTGTCGGACTCCGCCTGCTTAGGCTCTGCCTACCGAGCCCTCCATGGTAACCATAGCAACGGCACTACAGCCAATCCAACTTCCTGATTGGTCAACAACATGACCCGTAACAGGAAATGATGTCATCAGTCCAGTTTTTATCCGAGGCGCTGCAGTGCCTGGAGTGGCCACCAGGGGCAGCAGTTAGAGATTTATTCAAATTATTTAGAAAATAAATTCTCAGATTAGGAAAAAACGTTTTGACAGGAAGTGGCGGATGATCGTTTTTAACAGGATTTTAATGAGGTTTTTATTCAATGAAAACTTATTTTGTCTCCAGTTGGGTCATGTGACTGAAACTCTGCCGTCTGATTGGCTGTTCCAGGTTTAGTGGTCGATTTTGGAGTCTCCTTCCTGGACCTGCTGAGGAACGCTCCAGAACCTCAGCAGGTGTGCCGCCCGCACCGCACCGCTCCGCAGGTCAGCCGCCAGGCGACGGTGGAAAACCAGTAAACAGACCAGCTGTTTACTGGTTTAAACCTTAGAAAACCAATAAACAGACCAGTTATCACCTGTCCTTCACCCCAGCTGGGAGCGCAGGTGTGTTTTACCTGAAGCCCCGCCCCCTATAGCTGCGGGGGCGGGGCTTCAGGTATAGCTGGTCTCTGTGGAGCAGCTGATTGGCTCTGACCTCACAGGTAAACAGGAAGTGGCGTTCTTCTTCTTCTCCAGGTTTACGACTCAATGTTGAGGCGCTACGCTGAGCTGGAGCAGAAGGTTCTGGAAAAGAGCCGTACCTGAGACCGGCCGGCCAGTCAGGAGGCTGCGTTGGACCTCCTGGTTACCATGGTGACTGGTTCTGCTCTCTGATTGGACAGATCCGATGGTTCTGGATCCTCCGGAGGGAAACGGGTCAAACTGATTTCTGTCATTTCTAGTTTCTAACAATAAAATCAGATTAAAAACATCTCAGGTTCTGACCCGGTTCTGTTAATCTGACCCGGTTCTGTTGTTTATTATAGGTAATAATCATTCAGTTTTAAACACAGAACCTCCAGACTGACCTGGAGGCCCGGTTCTGGTCCATTTGGAGAAAACAGGACCTTCATCTCATCACGGTGGGTTTCTTCAGAACCAGCTGGTCCAGTCCGGTTGTCGGGTTAAAGCAGCAGAACCTCAGTGAGTGGTGGAGGTTCTGATGGCGAATAAAAGAATAAAATCCTACAGTTGAACAAATGAGACAGAAACCCAGAAGAACCGGGTCCAGTCCGGAGTCCGACCGGTTGCTGTACCTGAGGGGGCGGGTCCTCCGATTGGCCCCTCCCCTTTAGCCCCTCCCCCTTTATAATGACCCCAGTAGTCACAGAGGGAGGAGAGAGAGAGAGGAGCTGCAGGGAGGCTGTGGAGGTCTGGATCTGCTGCAGCAGGACGAGCTGCGGTCCGGTTGGGGGATCCGGGTCCGGTTGGGGGTCCGATGGTTTGGATGTTGGAGGAGGATCAAGGAGAGAGGAGCAGCAGGACCTCCTGCTGAGCCGGAGGCATGACGCTGCTGCTGCTGGTGGCTCTGAGCTCAGGTGAGTCTGGAGGTTCTGCTGCAGGGAACTGGACCCAATAAACTGTCACACACTCCTGACGCTACACACACAGATGGCAAACCCGCTCTGGTTCTGGCTTAAGGTGGACTGATGAGTTCCTGCTTCGTTCCAACCAGATCAGAACCTCTGCTGGTCAGCTGGCTGATAGAGGAGAAGATCTGATTTTTAATAACCAGATTTTCCTTCAATGTAGAAATAAAAGAATCGATCATAGAGTTTCACTCTAGATGCTGAAAACAGAACAAATATAGATATTATAGATCTATAGTGATATATAAACCACTTTGCTGCAAAAAGATCTGAAGATTTTCTGTCTTTTGAAACATTAATAATAAACTGAGTTCAGTAGATATTTTTATTATGGACATTAACTCAGATCATCTTCAAAGTGCTGTAGCAGTCAGTATCGCAGTGAATCTGAACAGGCCTCTGACTGAAGACCTGCTAATATATCCCATATTCCACAGTAACATGTCCTGCACGGCTCCAACAGCAGCTAGCTCTGCTAACCTGCCTCCTTTGCTGTTGCTTCTCCTCTTGGTAAAAGATGTTGGAGTAGGGGATGTGATCCTTATGACGGGGTATTAAAGCCGTTATAGACAGGAAAAACAGGAAGAGTAAATTACCGCCAAAAAAACTCAGGAATGTTGAGATTAATCTGTTGGAAATTCTGAAATTTTGTTGTAGAAAATTTAAATTTTCTGTCAGAAATTCTTTTTTTTTTTTTTTTTTTTTTTTTACCAACGACGCCGTTGTCGATCCAGCAGCCGTCATCCTCTGGCTCTGGTTTGAAGTTCATCCAGCTGTTCTGTTGATCTTGGTGATGGATGGAGGCGACGCTCCTCTGGGATGTGGGGTCAAAGGTCAGGAATTACTGGAGCTATTGCGATGCTAATCTGAGATGCTTGTTGAGCAGCTGAAGCTCTGCTGATTTACAGCCGTGACCTTCAGGGTCGTTCCTATATGGAGGAGCCGAGGGTGAATTGGGGGGAATTGATCGGGTTGCTCTGTGGCAGCCGCAGGACCAGAACCAGAACCAGAACCGCTCTCCTGCAGATTCAACATGTTTCCTGTAAATCTGGACCAGAACCAGATCAGATCCCAAACGTTTTAACTCAGGAGTCTCTTCTCCAACTCCTCCGCAGCCGGAGGGAGCGGCTTCTGGTTCTGCAGCTTAAAGGAAGGGTCTGGACAACAGGAAGTAGGAAACAGGAAGTGGTCAGCGGCGGTCTGAATCAATGACCAAAGCTCCACTGGAGCCGGCCGGGTCTCTCAAAGTTTCCTTGATTTCATCTGAAATCGGTGGAACAATCTGAAAGTTTTCAAACCTCAGAAGCTTCAGCTGCTTTGAGATGCTTTTGTTGCTGCAGAGGTCAGAGGTCACATCTCAGTGGCCTCAACTTTAGTCTGAGCCAGCGGGGCGGAGTCAGCGGGGCGGAGTCAGCGGGGCGGAGTCAGCGGGGCGGAGTCAGCGGGGCGGAGCCAGCGCTGACGGACGGATCTGATGAACTTTCACATGAAGCTGTTTAGTTCAAGTCCATCTGCTGGGGGGACTGTGTGTGTGTGTGTGTGCGTGTGTGTTTGTGTGTTAGTGTGTGTTCCCAGAGTTTCCTCCTCCACAGGAACAATCGGCAGTAGATGCCTGTGACTCTGAGTGACCTCTGACCCCTGACTCAAAGCCTCCTGATGATCGGTGATTAGCATCAGAAACACGGGGGTCAAAGGTCGCGCTCAGACATGCTAATGTGTCTCAGTTTAAAGCCGTTCTCACACTCTGCCGTCAGCCTGCAGCTGCCTGAGGTCGTCATGCCGACCCAACCGAGTCGACCTGGAGGTCCAACAGAACCTCCACATCTCAATCCTACATCAACGTCCCTCCACCACTGAACCACTGGTTCCTGTCCAGAACCTATTTGGTTCTGACTGGGCCGTGTGTCCAGACCAACTGGATCAGAACCGGAGGAAGATGAAGCTGGGAATGAAGCTTCTCCTCTTCGTCTGTTCAGTTTGAGCCTCCAGGTTTCTGTTGTCCTGCTGCCCCCTGTGGCCGCCTGTGGTACTGCAGGACCTGCTGATGGTCCAGGAAGCAGCTGATGCTTCCTCTTTATCAGAGGCAAACGGGCCGGTTATACTCTGACCCTTTGACCCCGTGCTGCAGGTTTGGGTCCCAGCGAGGGCCCCACCAGAGAGTGCCAGTACTACAACGCGAACTACAAGGTGGAGAAAACCAACCAGAGCGGCGTGGAGGCGTGTGAGGGCGAGGAGGACAAACACTCACACTGCTACGCCTAATGGAGGAACCAATCAGGATCCACCGCGTGCTGAAGAAAGGATGCTGGTTGGACGACTTCAACTGCTACGACCGGTACACACTAACACATTAACACACTAATATACACATTAACACACTAACAGATTAACACACTAATATACACATTAACACACTAACAGATTAACACACTAATATACACATTAACACACTAACACATTAACACACTAATATACACATTAACACACTAACACATTAA
>CAEFZX010023071.1:0-10159 GCA_903066825.1 Alfaro cultratus | reverse complement strand
TTGCTAGGTAACCAAAGAGTGAGTGAGTTGCTAGGTAACCAAAGAGTGAGTGAGTTGCTAGGTAACCAAAGAGTGAGCGAGTTAGTAGATTCCACCAACCTGTGGTTTAGCTAGCAGCGAGAGGTTGAGCATGTCATAAAAACTAATTTTGCTGGACGATAAATTTTCCTAGAAATTATTGGAATAATCAATAATATTGTTGTTTTTCATTAATACCTTACTTATTCAGTAAGATATTAAAAATGAACCATGAGCCATATATTAAAAATTATTAATCTCTAATATGTTACTTAATAATTAAGTAATATATTACTTAATTGTTAAGTAATACTTAATAATTAATTCAATATATTAATTAACTATATTACTTAATTATAAAGTAATATTACTTAATAATTAAGTAATGTATTAGAAATGAATCATTTTTCATAAATGGTATATGGTTCATTTCTATATTTGACCAATAATTTTGGACAGAACATGTTCAACTGGAACTGGAAGACATTTTAAATATCCACAATAAAACACAACCAAAGCCATAAATAAAATGGATTATGATGTTTTTGTAAACAAAATTGCCCTTCAAAAAATATTAAACGACAGAATAGAAATAGCTAATCTCATTTTAATTTATGATGCAATCAATTGATTAATTGCAACAGGGTTAGTTAAGCGGCTAAAATGTTTCTTCTGCCTACATCTCCCAGAATGCTGTGCGGTTCTGAGTTGAGTTTTTGGCTTGCGATTCATTTTGAGCTTTTGGCCCAAAATGTTTGGAAACTCAAAATTAACTGGCCAGAATGTAGAATTTGAGTTTCCAGATGGTTAATTGAACAGTTTTGTGATTTTAGGTCAGATATTTAAATCTGAAGGTAAAAACTGGGAAACTTTCAGGCAGTGTGAGCCGCTGTCCAGGGTCCTGAACACCAACTTCACGCCACCGGGCAGAAATCCCTCAGCAAAGGATAACGGGAATGTTTATCCTCATCTGCTGCTTCATTATTTCAGTTTCCATGTTTTTGTATCCGTTCAGAAACGGAGCCGCTCGGTTTCCTTTGGTATGTCAGCGCTGAAGTTGATGTTGGCTCACATTTAAACCAAAACCACATCAGCATCACCCGCTCTGAGCCAAATCAACAAATAAATACTCTGAGCTTTGACTTATCAACTCAAATAAACAATAATATCGTAAACATATTGGATGCAGGAAGAGAGCGACTGGATCCAGGTTTTAAAACACAAAATGAGCCAAAAAACGATCAAACTGTTGCTTCAGCTGTCAGTGAACCGGCGGGGGAGAAATGGCTGCGAAAACATAAAAATTTAAAGAGAATCAGAGACTTTAGGGAAAACTAAAGTCTTTAGGCCAAAACTGGTAGATTGAAGCTACTGACAGGCCAGAAGATTCATTAAATTAAAGATGAAAATATACTTTTTATTTAACCCCCTAAAATTTAACCAAAAATAAACATTTTTATAAAATCTGTTTATCATTAAAGATCCAAAAAGGGCTGAATTTCAGCTAAAGAAAAACAGACATTTTCCAAATGTTTTAGGTCAACAGTTGTTTTCTATCTTGTTGGCCAAATTTCCTGACTTGTGGTCAGCAGCCGAACAATATTATTTATTTAATATTATTGTTTACGTCAATAGACAATAATCCATTTACGCTAGTCCACAAAATGGCAGCAACTGTTGAGTATTTTTTACGCAACTGATGTATGACCACAGTGCAATACTTTAAATTCTGCAACTAAAAAATAATTACAGAATAAAATAAAACTGCTACCACAATTCATAAAAACTAAAATAAAACTAAACAACACTTAACTAATAAAAACTAGCAGCACCCTGAAGACTAATTAAAACAGACTGAATTAGATAAACAAAACGTCCCAACGAAATAAAACTAAGCTCTAATAAAAACATAGGCGCTAATACAATTACACTTCTGTTTGTTATTTTTCCTGCAGAAAAACTAAAATATGTTTGAAGGGAGGCATTTTCAAAAGTTAAAAAAGGAATTTTTGTTTTTGTTTGGGGAGATTTTTTGTGTTGAAATTTAGAAAATTTAAATAATAATAATTTATATTAAAAGTTAAAGTTTACTTTACTTAGAAATGATTTGATTTGGAGTCAACTTGATGTATGTAAAAACTTAATTATACAAAATTCTCTTAACTAATCATTTTAAGTTTAATGTTTTTGGTAAAGACAGTTACATCAACTTAATTGAAGTTGAAGGTTTTAAGTGTTTTGAAGTTGATGCAACTTAACTAAGTTGAAGCAACAAGGAAACTAGACTCAAGTTGACTAAGCAATTTTTTATTTTTATTTTTTTGTTTTTTTACAGTGAACAGTCTCCCCAACGATCCCAGTTTCATGCCATGCCTCTATTTTGATGGGAAACAAGTAAACATCAACAGATCTGAGTGCGCACACACACACACACACACCCACACACACACACAGCGCGCTCAGAGGGGGCCATGTTTGTGGGAAGCGGCTGGTTTGAAAACAATGTACGTTCCATTTGTTTCTGAGTCCCAGCGCAGAGACAGACATGACTGCGGTCCGTTTCAAAGAGTCGCAGCATCTTTGAGCTGCTCAGAGTTTTTCCACAGCAATCAGAGATGAAATTAAAGGCTGAACGAGGAGAAAAGGCATCTGGAGGAGGATGATGGGCTGTTTGTTCAGACTGCAGCTGATGTGAAACCTTTTAGAGATAAACATCCAGCAAAACCCAACTTTAGCTATGTAAAAAGAATATATAAAAAACAAGCAGAGAACTAATCACAGTTCAGTGCTACACCAACACTATTTAGCAAAAGCATGCTAAGGCTTTAACTTCAGTTCAAATTATATCTGCCAGTTTAATTTTGATATTATAATTTACATGTTATTTTGTTCCTGGGGTTAGGGTTTTAAATGGACAGTTTTATGTGTTTTCCAGGCACCTAGAGTCATTTTATTGCAAAATCAAGTAACAATGTCGCCTTCAATTGTTATACAAATGCAACATATGTTAGCTAAAGAGCTAATAATGTTTTATTTTAACAATATTAAAGATGTGAGGTTGTCAAAATTTGTTTATTTATTCTTCTGTTAGTCAATAAGTTGCCTCTCCAGACATTTATTGGTATATATATTAATATGTATATCAAATATGACTTAAAAGAAACTTTACTTCCTGATTTAACGTCTTGAAATTGGGTCTCTGCTCCTTTAAGAACTCCTGCTCTTTCTGAAGGCGGAGCTTCATCACAACATGGCTCCTCTATTAACCCTTTAGCAACATTGAAGGGTTAATAGAGGGGCAGTTTAACAGAGGAAACTGCAGCTCTGAGGAGGAAGGTAAGCGGAAGCTAAATGTTTTCAAAGTTAGCTAACGTGCTAAGGATTAGCTCCACTATTAGCGCATTAGAGGAAATGTGCCGTCCAGTGGTTTCTTGTTTGTTTTTCAGTTGAATTGTGCAGGAAATATGCTACATTAAAGATGGAAATAACTTTTCCTGCTCTATTTTTTGCATCTGAAACATCTGGCTGTTTATCAGCAGTAGATCCATTTTTAAAGACCCACTTGACAGACCATTAAAGACGGTTGTATTTTCTTGTATGTGTCCTGTTTTAGTCTTGAAACATCTTAGTGTTTCATCATTGTATCCCCCAGAGTTTAAACCCAGCGTCTCTGTAGCTGCAGCGCTGCAGAGACGAGACGCCAGCACGATTCGTCACTCTTAAGGTGCCTTCAGACGTGCTGCTTTTAACAGGCTCCAACTCGTTGCCGACCAGATCCAGTGGCCCGTTTCCAGTTTTCTTTGAGCCTCTGCGCATCCCTATGAATGATGTGATATAATGCGGAGAGTTTGAAGACGACCTGAAACAAATTTGATGCGCAGGAAGCGACTTGCCAAGAGTCCCACCAACAAGAAGCTGAGAAAACAAGAAAACAGACATGACTGAGTAGGACTAATGGCAGAGCACAAGTCTGGGAACCTTTTCTGTTCCATTTTCGTATTCATGCAATAATAATAATAATAAAAAAAAAGAGTTAAATCATATTTATTTTGAAGGGTTTAGGAAACAGGACAAGATAGAAATCTCTCTTTTTCTTTCTGAAACGAAGATAAATCCAAAAGGCCAAAACTTTGTGGGGAAAAACGTTTCTGCTTTTCTAGTCTGCAAAATTTAAATTTAAATTTTGTTTGCAAATTGTTTTAATTTGTTTATTAGTCTCAACTGCTTCTAAAAATACCAAAGGACTTAATTAAACCTCCAGGGTGTTGAGACAATGATCCTAAACACATCAAAACTGGTTCTGTGATGGATAAAGCAGGATAATATTACAGCTTTAATGAAAGTTCATGGGCTATCCCAAAAAAAAGTCATACTTGAACCACTGGCCAACTAATTTAAAGGAACTTTTCTGGTGAAAAAGAAGCCAAAAATGAGCAAAACCCCAACATTTTTGGCCTACATAAGCAAAGTTGTATTTCCAGGATTGAGGATCATCCTGAAATACTTGCCTGCATTAGAAAGCATGTGGCTCTATTGAAGACAGAAAGATGAGGATGAAAGCTTTGCGTCCTCTGACATGTTATTTTTAAAACAACCGTCTGTCTGTCAACAGACCAAACTCCAGCAAACCAATCCTCTAATGTCTCAAAATCGCACAAATAAATGACAGATTAAAAAAAGTCATTCTTCAAACTGAATTTTTAATTCTCATCTCATAATAAGGAGGGAAAAAAACAAAAATAAGTCCTGCTTTCCATCCAGAAACAAACCTCTTGTGGTCAGTGGTTCTAACAAGGATGGACGTTCTTGACATCTTCGTCGATGCTTTCTAAGGACTAGGGAAGAAATTACACCCTTAAAAGAGATGGAAATCCATTTGTGGTTATGCTATGATTGACTCATCAAATGGTCTACTGCGAGACAAATTGTACTAGGATTTGGAAATGTTCAAAAGATCAGTAAAACATGGTTTCAGCTACCTCCCAGAAGTGCCAGATCCTCATTTCTTTGCTTTCATGTGTAGATGAAAGCAGGACTTCCAGCCAACATGTATAATCCCACTTTAAAGGTTTCCATTTTAGCTGCAGGAAACTTTTATTTTCTAACAGCGAACACAAAGCCTCTTTATTTGCGTGACGCGTGTAGCTGATCAGCTAGAGGAGCATGTTGGGAGAAAAACGTCAAACCTCTGGTTGCACTGGAAATGAAACAGATTGGTGATGAGACACGTTTGTACACGTTAGGCACTGGATTGGAGAGAAATAAACAACCAAGATTTGTCATGCTAGCTAACAGTGTTAAAACAATAGAAACTAATCCAGAAAATATGGATTCCATGTAGGAAAAACAGAGTCTGAAACACATGGCCTTGGGAAACCTTGACCAGAAGAAGTACAGAACTAAATTAGAGTTAATCACCCAGATTTCAGACCTGATCGCTAGTTTCTGGCTGTATTTACTGAACCTGTTTGTTGACTCTACATCATTCCTCTAGCTCAATTGGATCTATGCAGCAATTTGATGGGAATGTCATGAGTGAGGCAGGAAATGAGACACGATGGCAAAGTAAAATGCATCTGCTTTGAGGGAAAATACAAACTAAAATATGTTTCTTTAAATAAAAAATTAGAGTACTTGCCCATGTAGGAGCTTAAACAACTATCTTGTTCCAGCAGGTTTGACTTTTTTCCACAACGGACATCATGTTCAGGCATAACGTGGCTCATTAGTGTACCAGGCCACCTTGGACCAACGGGTCAATGACCTGAATAAAGCCTGCGGCTTTTTGTTGAAGAGACGGCCAGAGCTACCAATGGATCAGCACCTGGTAATGAGGTGGACCTGGTGGTAGGGGAGGCAGCATGTGGTTGTGGTTGACATGTTTCCTTAATGGTGCATGGAGGGTTGGGGCAACAGCTGTGGAGTGGCAGACAGATGTGGCTGTTACAAACCTTAAGGTATGATAGACAGTATTCAAGGATTGAAGATGTTTGGATGAAGCATTCATATATAACATCTCCATAGTCCAGCAGAGACACCAAGGTTCTTCTAGGATCCATTGATAAAACCCAATCTTCATTCTCAGTGTTCATAACAAATTTACTATGTGCTTTTTAAAAAGAAAGGTCTTTATCCAAAATAAAACCAAGATATTGGTAATTAGTGACAAACTCAATTTGTGCACCTAGAGAAGTGGTAAGCAATATCTCTTATAGTCTCTAAGAGTGCAAGAAATCCATTGGTTTCGTCTTATTCAGAGCCAACTTCAGAGTATGCAAACGAGTTTGACCTACATTGAAAGCAAACTGTAAAGAGAAGAAAAGGAGCAGATTACTAAAAGAAAAGGAGTAGAGCAAAAATGATAAGTATTTGACAAATCATCACACAAGTTATGTAAATAGAAAATGAAAGTGGACAGAGAACTGAGCCCTGTGGTACTCCATTTGTAATTGTAAGAGGAGAAGTGGAGCCAACCGACTGTGGAACGGCACATTTGCGAACTGCTGATGGGGTGACGGGAGCGTGATTGTTTAGTCCACATGTGCTTGTTGGTCTGGAGAAGACGTACGTCCGTGTCCCCCGAGACGTTCTGTTGGGGTTGCCAGGAATGCTTTGAGGGGCTTTCTGGTCCTTGTGTAACCAAAGCAAGAGCTCCACACATTCTCCACACGAAGTGAAGCTTGTTTCCAATAAGGTGATCTTCTTAGGTGGTGTCTAAAAGTGTAGCCATGAAGAAGAGGATGTCTTGCGTAACTTTAAGGCCTCATTTCCTTTCTTTTTCACAGATGTTGTGGTTAACTCTAACCCCTAACCCTGGAGGTGGGAGTTGAACTTGGCATATGCTTGGCGCATGTAAATAGATGAACGTAATCAGACCAACAACTTTTGAAGCATTTTCACTTTGTGGCTCGTCCCTGCTATAGCCTATGTCCTTCTAGACTGTAGGGGGCAGTGTAAGGCACCTAGTAAAAAAAACATAACTGTTAGTGGCAACATGCCGCCGGAGGTGAATGTGGTTTGATATTTTGGTCTTTATGAGCCGAATCATTACGATGTCTGCTTTTGCAAACCGCGGTAGCGAAAAGTTGGTCCACACAAACACCAGGCAGTTGGTGATATGACGTAATTCAATCACTTAAACCCAATATTTTTCACCATTTTTGAGGAAAAAAAAAATTGCATTAAACTCATAATTACACATTAACTTGAACAAATGCGTGGATCTGTTAATTTTGCATGAATCCTTGCGAGAGCATAGTTGCAAAAAACTGGAGGAACTGAAAATTGTTGGGTCAAAAAGAAAAGCTCTTGGATTATCAGTTTGTCTATGTTCCAACCTTGGCCTATATGTTCTGGATCAAAACTAGAAGAGCAAGATTATAGATAAAATCAGCTAAAATAAGCTTCCTTCTCAAGATAGAGAAAAAGTATCCCATGGCATTGATTCCAGTCAAGTCAAACACATTTCACAGTGTTGTGACTAGGCAGATTACTAGTCTGTTTAGTAATCTAGTAATTAAAGATGAATGAGTTTCACTAGATCTTCCTGGAACATCAGTCCTTTAATCCTGGAAATGTTCTTCAGGTGATAGAAGGCTGACTTGGTAATTGTCTTCACGTGACTCTGAAGGTTCAGGTCAGAGTTCATCACTACATCCAGATTTCAGACCCTCTTTGAGTCCAATAAAAATAACTTCAGTTTTGTTTGACCCACATTTTCTGCCCCGGAAAAAACTGCTTCTTATTTAGGTGGCTGATGACACCAATCTAAGTGAAACTCGACACCAAATCACTGACAAAAACACTGGACTCATATCCATATGATGGAGTAAAACTTTCCTGAACTGAATCAATCCTGACGTTGGCTGGAGAACAGTCGCAACATGGTGAAATGAAAGCAGGAACAGTTGGAAACAAAAGGCATCATCAACACACGGGAACGGTCACAAAGAGGTCAGAGACATGATCACACGACTGTTGATTCCACAGATGTGAATGATTAAGGGATAAGACATCAGTGAGTCATGTTGGGATCATAAATTAGCATGAACTAGATAAGTCGGAAAATTTGTTTTTTAAATTTTTTCCCCCTTTAGTGGCGAATTTAACATTCCTACTCTGCTCACCGACATTCGGTTTCCAGTTACCTCAAAGATTGATCTCCCCCCCGTTCACTACTTTTCACTTTCCCCTCCGCTGTTCTCATACTTCCATCTCACCATCTTTCATCCAGATCCCACATTGTTGATGAATTCAATCAAAACCTCGTTTGTCACTGCCTGACTGGAACTCTCTGGGGGTCAAAGCATCCAGAGCGGCAACGCGTGCCAAAAGCGGGCCTCGGCATCTTTTTGGTGCGTCCTGAGAAAACCCTTCGCCACAGAGCTGAAACGTCAACTTTTCAAGGAGACGCAGAAGTAAACAAGGTTGTTTCTGCTGTAGTTGTGATATAACGCACTTTCCATCACTGCCTCCGGTGACTTGGATTCCCCAGCATGACTCAGAAGGACAGCCAAAGGTTTGCAGATGCTAAACAACACAATATGCAGTTATATAACCATTTACGAAATTTGAGTCAGCAAATATCAACATAGTATGAATTTATATTGGGAAAGAAGTCAGCAGATTGTATTCGTTAAGCCATGGGAGAATATATATGATTATTTACATTCTGCAGCTTTGTTTTGCTGCACATGTCTAAAGGTTTCTGAAGGCGGCTTATTTCTATCCAAATTGAGATTTCTGAACTTGTGTTTCAGCTAAATGTTGAAACACAAGATTTCTTTTTATCTGGTTCTTTAGATTTCATTTGAATAAATCCTTCCCACACTGAACTGGAATCTAAGATTATTGCTATAGGTAATTTCAGCAAAAACAATTATTGTTTTGTTAGTAGACTTTATGAATTTGTAGTCAGTTTCTTGCGTTAAACAAAGTAATTTTAGTTTGCATAATCAGGAAGAAGATCAGCTAATCAGAGCACTGTCATGCTAACTGTTAGCGGCTACCTGGAACACGGATCATTCTAGAATCAACTTCTTTTAGCACTTAATTTGAATTCCCTGAATCATATTTCTGTATTATTTCTTACCATCAGCTCTAGCATATATTCCTAATGATCTCATCTGAAAAAGCTCAACCAATGACTTACGATGACTCAAAATGCAGGTAAGTAATTCCACAAGTTTTAAACAATAACAATATTGTTTTTTTTAGTAGAGTTTATGAATTTGCAGTCAGTCTTTTGCATTAAGCAGGGTGATTTTAGCTTGCAAAATGAGTTAGAAGCTAAGCTAATCAGAGCAATACCATTTTAACTATTAGGGTGCTTAGCGTTAGCGGTTGCCATAAGTACCTGGATCATTCTAGAAGCAAACTTTTCACTGGATGTAACTTTTTCACCACAATCATATGTCTTAGCTGCATTATTTTCTACCATCAGATGTAGCATATTTCTAACCTGAAACAGCTCAACTAATAGATGACTTGTGGTGACTCAGAATGCTGGTATGTAATTTGAGCAAAAGGACAACAAGAGTTGAGTAGCTGCTAGCTGAAACTTTAAAAAGTTGCTGGTTTGACAACGAGCAGCTCCAGTTTGACTCTCAAACGCTTAGCTTCGTCTTCAACTGATTTGAGCTTGTTTCTGAGAAACAAAGTAATTTTATTTTGAGTAGTTAGCTTTTCTCACAGAAGAGGTTAGCCTGTTAGCTTCTTTTTGAGGTGGTTAGCTTGGCTGTAAGAAACTGTTAGGTTGACGTTGCGAAGCAGTTAGTGTGACACTGAGTAACAGTTACGGCTCATTGAGCAGTAGCCAGGGCAAAGTATGTTGTATCTATGTAAACAAACAATAATTGATGGTGTTGAGCATTTGTTTGTTTATGTACGGAATGCCATAACTTAAAGCATATGTAAATGAGCCACAACACCAGCAGATTGTTTTCATCCAATCACTGTATTTCCTAGATGAAAACAAACAAACAACCAACAAGTCAAAATACTCCAGAAAGTGACATAAATAAAACAAAACTGTCAAATTTAAGAAAAATAAACACTATAGAACAGGGGTCCCCAAAGTGGGTCCTGGAGGGCCGGCATCCTGCATGTTTTAGTTCTTTCCCTGGTTTAACGCACCTGGATC
>CAEFZX010023067.1:0-11946 GCA_903066825.1 Alfaro cultratus | reverse complement strand
TATATATAGATATTTTAAGTACCAGACTTTTCTTTTGTGATTAATTTTCTGATTACAGAAACTATCAATCTTTTTTGTGTCAGCACATTAAATCACTTCTCTGCTCTAATATCTTTAAACACTTATTTTTCCCCGATTAGTGTGACTTTCGTTTACTTTTCAGACCTGATTAAAGAAACTGTACTGGCTCCGAGTAAAATGCACTCCTCAGGGAAAACGTGTTCTTCCTTTTTAGCTGAAAAATAAACCACAATTTTAAACCATTTTTTAAAAATAATCCCTTGTGTCAATTACGCCTTGCACTTTAAAACCCTTTGCACTTTGTCACCTTGGTCCATAATCAAATAAGTCCTTTTTTTTCTGCCAATCCTCACCTCCCTTGAGAATCAATCCCCCTTCTTTATCCACCCACTCTCCTTTACCCATGCCCAAGTTTTTCCCTCCTTCACTTTCCGTCTGCCTATGGAAACAAATTGTGAACTAAAGACCATGTTCCCCTGTTGTCTACCACCAGCAGGGTCCCCAGACCAGAAGAACAAGAGCTCAAACTGTGTCAGGTGGTGAGGAGCCCATGGTAATGCCTCAATTCATGTTCAGTATAAGCATTAGTCATACACCTCCTTATTTCTCCAAACCCTGTGCAAGATGGACTGTTTTTCCTTTTGTAAGCAACCCATTAAAACTGAACGTCTGCAAAGCTAAAACATGACTTTAGGCATTTATTGTTACAAAGTGCATAAAACAGCAACGCACATGTTCTTCCTGAAAGGAGCAGAAGTTTATAAGCGAGTACTTCCTGGTGGAGGACTTCATCAAGGCCTTTTATCGTAACTGAATAACTTCTTTCTTTGTTGGTTCCCCTAATGCGGATTAGATAATAGTTCTAATTTACACTATGGTGTAAAGTGACATCAGTGTGTGCTATGGGATCAGAATGAAGGGGAAAATGTGAAACATGTTTTAGCTTTCTTTCTTTTCATGATTGGGTGCTACTTTTTATTGGCCTGTAACATAAAATCCCAAAAGGTTTCATTAAAGTTTGTGATTAAACGGAATCAAATGCCAAAGATAATTAATAGATAGGATTTTATTATTTTTTTTCTTAGGAAAGGCAACACTTTTATTCTTTTAACACAACAGATTTGATCTTTGTTTGTGTTGAGATGTGTGGCTTCACCGATGTTTCCTTTTTCAATGTTTCTTACTTATTTGGCTTCCAAAGCAGGACAGGAATATCAAATGTGTTTTTCTGACAAATAAAAAAAAAAATTAACAAATTGTGACCTTATTCAAAACATCACTCTCTATCAACTTTCAACTGTATATATATATATATATTTTTTAACAATGAATTAATTAGCATTCCCTGCACATGCTTTTGGGTTTTTGGAGCCTCCGCTGATGAGCTGTTTTTGGTTTGCTCTGTCTCTCCACACTCGATCAGTCCCCCTCGGCAGCTTCCTACACCTTGACCACCCCCGGCCTGCCCCCCGGATGGGAGGAGAGGAAGGACGCCAAGGGAAGAACTTATTACGTCAATCATAACAACCGCACCACTACTTGGACTAGGCCAATTGTGCAGGTACAGCAGGTCTGAGGGCTGGCTTTCGGGCTGGCTGTATGCATGGGACTGGATCGACTTGGTTCCTGTTGTGGCGTTTGTCCCTTTGTCCTTCTCTGTACTTCCCCTCTGTGCGGCCATCAAACACATGGCTGTCAACCTCAAGTCTCCTTTCCTGTCGTTCCTTCTGTCTGACTTCCTGCTTTGTTCCACTCTAATGTTTGTCTTCCTTTTCCTGTCCAGCATTTTGCTTGACTGAAGTGCATCTCTGTATTGGTCGGTCCTAGCATGGATGTGTAACTACTCTTTCCTCCCTTTCACCACCTCTGCTCTGTTTTTCTGTCTGAACTCACAGTGAGACTATTACTGAGGAACTCGGTGTGCTTTTGCTGCTCATGTCTCTCATTTAATATCAACTTTTAATATCAACTTTTTCCACAAAAAAATAAAAATACAACACAGAAACCCCTGGCCCCCAAAAAAGCAATTACATGTCTCATATATGTTCATCACTGCATTGACTCTTCCTTTTGTGAAACTCATTTGTTTGCTGTTCTTACTCTGACAGAGAAGATGAAACATTTGTCTCCATTTTCTCATTGGAAAAATCTTTGCTGTTTGTCTTTTTGTAGCAAGTCATAACTCATTCTTTCCTCTTGGGCCCAAATGACTCTTGCTTTTTGAGATTTTCAGGAACTCATTTCCTGAGTGTAAAGTTGGCACCCCAGACTACCCCAGTGCAGACAGTCGTGTTTAACAAGATGCTCCATGATTCATTCTGTCAGGCAACATCTCTTGCTTTAATTCCAACCCCACTTAACCTCAGAAGTGCTGTTTTCACCAACAGCTGACTGAAGACGGAGCCAGCACCTCAGCAGCAGCAGCAGTAGCATCAGGGCCTGCCTCAGCCCTGGTACCCGCTTCCACCCCTTCCTCCTCCTCTTCCAATGCTTCCAACCACCACCTCCATGAGCCCCAAGTCCGACGACCTCGTAGCCTCAGCTCTCCCACTGTCACCCTTTCCACCCCTTTGGAGGTGAGAATTAGAAACCTCTACTAACTTCTATTCTCCTTGTTCCCTCTTATTCTCCGTTTTTTTTTATATTTCTCCACCACACATGGAGTCAAATTTTAGCACCCCTGCTGTTTATTGTTTGTACTACATCCTTTGTCCGATTTGACACGACTTAGTTTTCTCCTATAAGATTTCAACAGGTTGCTGCAGCCTTTTGCTATTTTGCTGTCATCTCTCTGAATCAAATCCTGACAATTGAGTTGTCTTGGTCTGTTCAATAGAAAATCTGATCCCAGTTATTGCAATATGATTAGGCCTGTCATAATGATAAATTGTCCCAGAAATTATTGTGAAAAATGATAACGTTTTAAATCCATTTTTAAGTGATATAATGATATTGGCATAATAACACAACTTTGCCATTTCAAAGATTAATAAACTGTAATTTTGTAAAGAACACAGCAGTAGCACTGGAAGATATTTAAAAAATAAATTAAAAAACCTATATAAATAAATAACCAAAATAATAAAATAAAATGGTAATAAAAACCACGCACAACCAAAGTCATAAATTAAATAGATTATGATGTTTCTTTAAGCACAATCGACCTTTAAAAACATTTACAGTCAGAATGAAAATGATCAAGCTCATTTTAATTTATCATGTGATTAGGTGATTTGTTGCTTATTGCAACAGGCAGAAATATTTATCTGCATGTATCTGCAAACATGGCCTATATTTCAGGATTAAAAAAGCTCACATCTTGGCATGAACACAGAAATGACCATAGTTATATAATTGACATGACAGAAGTGGAGGGGCACATTCCTGAATGTAATGAAGGGAATATGTGGTCACACCACGAGAAGGTGATAGATGAGACAGGGATTATTATTATTATTATTTTTTTGACATTTGAACTGGTTGGTTGAGCTCTTAATGTTTTATATAGCAATAAAAACCCTGAATGTTTAAAGTTACTTTGTCCTGGTAACCATGTATTCACAACATGCTCCTATGAAACCAGTTTTTTTTTAATTTTTTATCTAGTTAAAGTTTGTTAATAATCAGTTGGCTCTGATGGTTAACGTGTGAACCACCAGATTCTTCAAGTAAACTATTTAAATTTCACCTTCATATTTTGACCTTTTTTAAAGCAAATTTGGCAAGATGACTTTTTATTTTTAGATATACAGTTTCTTTTTAGTGCAGCTGGAGGCAAGAAATGTTCCTGTGATAAAGTTACTTTGAATATTATAAACTCATTATGCTTTGAGACCAGAAATGTCGAGGAAACATGCATAGCTAATTAACATCAGCACAACTTTTTGCCCTCCACCACTGTTAACAGTTTCACTCATTGCTGAAAATCATCTGCTGCCAACCAGGGAGCAGACCTGGAAAAAGTTTAATTAAAGTGTGTGGCTAATAATAAACTAGAGGAAGTTAAAGGAAATAAAACACACTCTCTGAGATTGGTGTAATTACAACTTAAAGTAAAGGTGATTTAATTAATTGAACTTTTCTGTTCCTCTCCTGTTAAAAACGAGATCAGCAACTCTCACTGGAGACACACAAGTAATTAAATTTCAATATTGAATAAAATTCAATAGCTATAACATGCATAGATACATTCTTAGGTGGTTTTAGGTGCTATATGTCATGTTTTTAATGTGTTCTCTTCATTTTTTGTTTTGTTTTTTAAATTTTAAGTCCACCTCTCTGTATTTACTATAGAAATAACGTATGATGGACTTTTCTATAATTACTGACAAGTTTGCAGCATTGGTGACAACTGGACTTCTTTATGTGAGATGGGACTGAAAAAAAAACACTGATATATTTATATGATGGGAAAAGTTCTTTTCATGATGTAAATGTGGTTATTTGAAAGTGTGTTTGCTTTTTAAGCAGAAGATGAAGGCAGTCTCTGTACAGAATGTCCTATTTGCTGCCTTAAAACATCCCTGTTGTTGTTGTTGTGTCAAAGTGTTAGTCATCTAAATCCATTGTCAGCTATATGTCCTCCATTTCTGCTTTTATCAGTTGAGTGACTGATTTACGCAACTTTTTTTCCCCTCCCATTTTTTTTTTTCTTTCCACCAGGGTGCCAACAATATCCAGGTGCGGAGGGCGGTGAAAGACACCCTCTCTAATCCGCAGTCTCCTCAGCCGTCTCCGTACAGCTCCCCAAAATCACAACACAAGACCCAGCAGAGCTTCTTGCCCCCGGGCTGGGAGATGAGGATAGCCCCTAATGGACGGCCTTTTTTCATCGACCACAACAGCAGAACCACCACCTGGGTGAGCTAACACACTGCTGCTTTTGTATCTGACATTTCTCTAACATCTATACATACAACAAAGGTTAGCTTTGTTCACAGTGACATCTAGTGGTGCAAAAGGCAATTAAAATATGACTGCTGCATGAGAATCAAGCTTTTCTGATTTATTTATTTCTGATTTTAAGTGTTTCGAATGTCTAATACTTTATCAAAGAAATTGATAGTGAAATATTAGTTTTATCAAAATGTTTTGCTCTTCTCCTCAGGAGGACCCCAGGTTGAAATATCCCGTCCATATGAGGAATAAGAACTCAATGGAACCTGGTGAACTTGGTCCTCTTCCTGTAAGTCCTGCCACAGACTGATATGTTTTTGGTCTGTCTAAGTTACAGCATCCACTCCTTTCACTAGCACCCTGGTTAAGTTGTGTAAAGTCTTGACTTAAAGTCTGTTTTTTTAAGAAGCATAATGCCAGACTGAACTTTTTATAGAAAAATCCAACTTTGAATCTTTTTTTTTTTGTGAATTAACACAATAACATAGATAGGCATAGTTTTCACAGACAAAATGTATACCATTCCCCATGCATTTGTAGTTGCATAACTTCTTTTTGTCACTCAGTTATTTCCTAAAAGATTAGGAAAGATTGAAAGAGGAGGTTCAAACTCTTTAGGTTGTCCAGAGTCAACTGTTATACACTTATGCGCTATGTAAGAGATGCATGTCTGTAAAAGGTAATGGTGCTTTGTGCCTCAACAAGGTTTCTAACAACATTGTAAGAGAATGAGTCCTGCAGAATAACAGAACCTACACCTCTCTTATACTGGGCGAATATTAGTTTTTCACGTATTCATCCTTTATTTTATGCCACAGCTCAATTTTGGTATCATCTGACTGAAGCATGTTTCCAGTGAAATTCCCAGCAGTCTTGCAAAAACCATGTTTCCGATTTTGATGGTTCTTCTGGCATTTCCTCTGAACAACTGCTTAGTTATGAAAGATAACTAATTCACTCAATCACACTCACAATGTGGCACTTGGGTTAAGACTTTGAGTGGCCAATATTTCAACAAAATCGCTATCCTTATTTAGTTAATTTTTTATTTATTATGAAGACTTGGTGAAAGCTAATTTCTACGAAAAGCTGTGGAAAAGTTAATATGGGTCCTGGTTCTGCTTTGTCACAGTTTCAGTTGTTTTAAAGGTTTTAGTAATTGCACGGACTGTAGAGGACAATAATATAAAATTTTTTCATTGCCTTTCTTAGAGGTGCCACTTTGAAAATGGTGATTTTTGTAACGATAATAATTTGGAAAAATGTATTTCTCCAAATGTAATACATTTAAATTTCTTTTTTTTGAGTGATATGAATGTATCTTAAATGTAGCATCAGTACAAGTCTTTATAAGGGGGCCAATAACTGTACAGGGTGTTGTGCAGTATAAAACGTTTGTTACACTACATTCTTTTGCCTGACCTAAAAGTTGATTAAAAATCAATAACTTGGAATCGATCATTTTTAAAGACATTTTTACTGTTTTATTTAGCCCATTGCCATGATCTAAGTTTGAATTTAAAAATACCAATGTGGATTGGATATGGTAGAACCCATTAACACAGATTTGTGCGTGTACCTGGTCAGAAACTTTGCAGTTCATAGAAACCCAGCTCTGATCTGTCAAGGTTCTTTTGAGTACCCTGCGGTTTACGTATTGTCTTGCTCTTTGTAAAACCTTATAACCAGCTTGCCACCATTCATTTGGGTTGATGGGTAAAGATTACTTAAGGCTACAGATGTTAAGAAATGAAGAGTTCATAAGTTTGTATATCTCACAGGCTTTTTATGGTGTGTGTGCATGCGTGCGTGTGTGTGTGTTTTCTTTCTCTTTCCTTATTCTCTTCTTTCCATTCTGATGGATCTAATGTTTCTTCTGCACCTGGCCATATGTGTTTGGCAGAACCTTCCAGAGGAGGTTGGTTGATGCCTTCCTCCCCTCTGCCTGCCTACCTACCGGTCTGATCAATCGCCTGCAGACAGCCTTGCAGATTTTTCTTTGTTTTTCCCTGTTTCTTTCTCTTCTTTTCTCTCTCATGACCGGCATGGATGGATTGTGCCTCTCCTATCCTTTCAGTATTTAAGTATTTTTACTCCCACTTTGTCTTTTTCTGTCAGCGCCATCCCTGCACCACCACTACACCTTTTTTGTCTTTTAAACAATAAGTTTATATCTCCAAAATTAATCATTATCCTGGGATTTTCTCCATGTTTGTGACCCTGTATTGGCGTCCGGGGCACAATTAGACATGTCTTTAAAGAGGAAAAAGGCAAGATTCTTGAGGGAAAATGCAAACAGAGGAGCTGATTAGAGAAGGAAGGAAAGTGAAAAAAGGCAAGAACTTTTGAGAGCAGAAATAAAAAAATGTGTTTTTAAGGAACAGGCTAGTGTGCTGCATGTGCTAACAGCTTTTGTTTGGCCCCCACTCATGTAGCAGCAGGATTATTAGGAAAAACAAAAACATGCATCCCGTAGCAACACCCTGATCAACTATGTTCTTTTCTCCTGTCATTACTTTAAATCTACTCCTACTGTTTGACTGCCTGATCGCTGGTTGTCTTACGAGTGTGTCTGGCCTGGGACTCCGTACACCAAGTGTTCACCGTGTCAGTGGTGGTACGCTGGCTTGTACCAGTTTTGATGAGTTAAATTTATGTTGTGGTCAAACCCCTGCCCTGCCTTGCTGATGCGTTTGACTCAAATAGGGCAGGAAATCCTTTTATTTCTCTTGCTGTGTGTCTGATTGAGCTTGCCTCACCCGCAGTGCTGTGACCTCAATGTTTTGACCTTTTTGACCATCTGGCCAGCTCAATTTGAACAACAATCAAGAAGGAAAAATAAATGGATGAATTAAAATGACTATTTGAGCTTGTGTAATGATGCCGTCTAATAATCGCGTCACTCATTTTCCACCTCTCGCTTCTTTTCCAGCCCGGATGGGAGGAAAGAGTTCACACAGACGGACGCACTTTCTACATCGACCACAGTAAGATTATTAACACTATTTTATTTTCTCATTTTTTAAATTCTTTTCCACAATTGTTTTATCTTTAGGTCATCAAATATACTTGAGATACATTTTGAACAAAATCTGAAAAATTGTATTTGTATTAAAACACCTTTACTTAAATATCTAAAAAAGGCAATTCTCTTCCACTTTTGCCTCTGCAGAAATAAAGTCCATCTTTGTATAGTTTCAGTTTAAATACATTTGTTCTCTGAAGGCCTCAGGTATTTGTTAGAGAACATTAGTGAGCAAACGGCATCATAAAAATCAAGGAGAAAGTTGATACAGAAATGAGATAGAAACATCCATTGGCAGGAGTCTGGTAAGAGTGGCAAGAAGAAATCAGTCGTTAACAGAAAGCCACAAACAACAAATATTTGGAATATGAGACCAAATTTGAGTTCCATTTCTAACTTCACTCACTTTTTCTCTAAGAGAATTGCCTCACCGTGATCGTAGTTGGGTCATGCTGAGTCGATTCCCATAGTGAAACACCTCACTCTGTTATCAAAGGATCAGGGATTACGCTTAGTAACACAACATTTTGTGTCCTATGTACGAAATACTATCTGAACACACCAAACCCATGATGGGTAGTGGTACATCATGTTATGGGAATACTTTTTAATTAAGGAGGTATAAATACTCCTGCAAGACATGGGAAGGAAGTCATGTGGGAGTTTTATTTGCTCTGTCTTAAGTCTGAACCGATATTTAAAAAAATGTTCCTGCCTGTTTCACCCAGATACAAAGACCACTCAGTGGGAGGACCCCCGTTTACAGAGTCCAGCTATCACGGGACCTGTGAGTTACTTTGCGTCTTTCAAATCTTCTTGCTCATAGATCACAACAGTGTCCACTTATGATGGATTGCAGATTTATCTGACACACTATTTTCAGCCTCATCAGAGATGAATCGTTTTATCTGTAAGTCAGTTCTTAGACATTGTTTTTTGGTTTTCTCTGCAGGCTGTTCCCTACTCCAGAGAGTTCAAGCAGAAATATGACTACTTCAGGAAGAAATTAAAGAAACCGGTAATAAGAGAGTCCTATCCTTGTGTCTTTGGTGTCTTGCGGAAGTTGAGTAGGATGGATCTGAATTTATTCCAAACCCAATAAATTTCTATTTGCTTAAGAAGCTCCTTTTATAGAAATAGACTGGCTTCCATTTCTGAGTTCTACCAAGGTCTTTAAAAGTTATAGTTCCTAAAGTCATACCCATACCATTATTTCAAAAAGCCTTCATTCTTTCTGTTGACAGCAGAGACATTGGCTCTTTTGTGCTTTTCCAGGCTGATATTCCCAACCGCTTTGAGATGAAGCTACACAGGAACAACATCTTTGAGGAGTCCTACCGTCGAATCATGTCCCTGAAGAGGCCTGATGTTCTAAAAGCACGATTATGGATTGAGTTTGAATCGGAGAAAGGATTGGACTACGGCGGAGTGGCCAGAGAGTGGTTCTTCCTCCTATCTAAGGAGATGTTCAATCCCTACTACGGCCTGTTCGAGTACTCTGCCACGTAAGCCTCTTCTTGTTTGTGTCGACCAGTTCTATTAAGAAAAACCGTCAACTCCTTATGACAACACGACTCACAGGATACAGTGTTGTGTAAAGCTGCAATAGCACCATAGTGGGATTAAAAATAACCTCCTTTTCTCATGCGTTTGGGAGACGAGGTGTGCTAATACTCCCTGCTGTTCTTTCTTTCCACCCCATGAGACCTGGGAAGGCTTCCTTAGACTATGATTAACCTTTCCTCGTATTCAAAAAGCCATCCTGAAGCAAATGTTTCCCACAAACAAGATCATAAAAGTGCCATATGTTCTGTTCCTTTTCTTGGCACCATCATCACCATGCAATGACGCAGCTCTGTCGTTTTGTTCGCAAGTGCTGTTGAATAACAAAGAGGCTGTAAAAACCAACTGTTCTTGGAAAACAACAGTGTAATCAAACATTGAGGCTTTAAATTAAGTGTTTTAGTTGCATATAAAATCTTTCATGCCTGAGTTTTAATATCAACTGAGAGCAAACAGAAATGAGTTTCTCTGTGAGCAGTTGTTAGATAAACCCAATACTTTGTCTCTTCTTCAGCCAATGAGAAGTTAATATAAAAATGTAGTTATGTCATCCTGTTTGTTTTGTTAATGTGATTTTAAAAACTTGTATAAATATGTATTTTTCCCTCTTTGTCTTTGTCCAGGGACAATTACACTCTCCAAATCAATCCTAACTCTGGCCTCTGCAATGAGGATCATCTTTCCTATTTCAAGTTCATCGGCCGTGTGGCGGGAATGGCTGTGTTTCATGGAAAACTCCTGGATGGTAGTTATTCTATAACCTCTTCATGATCAAATTTCCCTAATCAGTTGTTTTTATTACTGACACAGAAGCAAGTTAAAATTAGAAAATGGCATACACTAGATGCCAAATTGAAACCTTACTAAAGTGGTCATATTCAACAAAATAAAAATCACTGAAAAGTTCATAAGTTGCAGTAATTTAATTCTCGCATTTTATGAAACACATACAATCTGATGTCTTGAAGTCTTTTTTCTGTTAATTATAAGGACTTTCCACTTACACCTATTGAAATGAGGCATTTAAGGTTCGAATATTACATCAGAACATTTTTAAAAACACTTTTTTGAAAAAGCGATATGAGCTCATTCAAAAGTAGACCTTTTTGTCTGTGCTGATTAACATACTTCTGGAAGAATGATCAAAAATCCTTCCACAAAGAGTTTTTTTCTGTTATACCTGCTAAGGGGAGTGAGCTAACATGATGTCACACCCTTTAGATCTGTCTTCTGTTGATTGATTGGCCATGATTGATTGCTTTACTGTGTTTTAATGTGGCTACAGAACATTATGTGGTGTCAAGCTTGTCTCATAAACTTATAAAAGGGCTTGCAAAAACAAAAAACCTTTGCTCTGAACATCCTAAACTTTAATGAGTAGTGTTTCAGCTACTTTCTGAAAAATAATGTACATGACCTATGATGAAAATCAAACATTTTCTTTTGTCTTTGCAGGTTTTTTCATACGTCCATTTTACAAGATGATGCTGGGGAAACAGATATCACTTAAGGACATGGAGTCTGTGGTAAGATGTTTTTTTTTTTTCCTTCTAAAATCTGGGTAATTAAGCAACACTCCAATTAAGTAAAACTACTTAATTATGACACCTTAATTAAGTACAGAAATGAAGTGCTAAAGAAAAAGTTTGATACTTTTTCGTACATTTGAACACGGTAAAACCCAGATGATCAATATGTTTAAAAAGTGACAATCATTTAAAAACAATTGTTCTTATCATTCCTATAAATCTGGCACAATTGATTTATTGCATTCAAAGAAAATATTATTCGATATTTGAGCTAATAAATGAAATTCAGTTAAAAGCCCAACATGTATGCCTGTTTCCCCACAGGACAGTGAATACTATAACTCCCTAAAGTGGATTCTGGAAAATGATCCCACAGAACTTGACTTGAGGTTTTGTATTGATGAGGACAACTTTGGACAGGTGATACCCGATACCATTTTTATGTATTATTGTTCTGAATACCATCATTGTAGATACACAATCAGGGTTGTTTTAGCTTTCATCTTGTTTTTGTGTTATTCCTCAGACATATCAGGTTGACCTGAAGCCCAGCGGTTCAGACATGGTGGTCACCAATGAGAACAAGAAAGAATACATTGAGTGAGTTCTTCTTGTTTTCTTTTAAGACTAGCTTTTAAAGTTAGTATCTCCATTGTTTCTTTTTTTTTTTTCTAACACGTTTTAATTATCTTCCATCTGTCAGCTTGGTCATCCAGTGGAGGTTTGTCAACCGGGTCCAGAAGCAGATGAACGCCTTTCTGGAGGTATTTTTGTGTAGTGATTATACAGTTCCACATGGGGGCAGTGTAGCTTTTTTTTTTTTTTTTTTTTTTTTTTTTTTTATTATATATATATATAAAAAAAATTTAAAAAAAATATTTTTTTTTTTTTATGAAAATTGTAAAAGATATT
>CAEFZX010023065.1:0-18234 GCA_903066825.1 Alfaro cultratus | reverse complement strand
AGGGGCCTCCTTGCACAACCTACACCTTGGATCTTGTCTGGTGTGGTAGATCTGGGCCTCAATTGCTCTGGTGTTTAGTTTATATATATATATATATATATATATATATATATATATATATTCATTTTGTATTCAAAATGGATACAGCTGATAATACATTGCTGAAAAGACATGTATTGTTATAAACATAAATTGCAGTTCTTAGTTACTACAGTTGCAAATCGGGTTGACATTACAGCGATACAAACAACAAATACATGATATGCATTGGTTTTGGAGAGCCAAACAAAAACACATGGTCCTTACGCAGTCTGTAAAAGCTATGAAATTGACTGAAGTATTCTTGCAGAGATCAATGATTATGGAAACATAATCACAGTGAAAGTACACAGTAAAAGATCTGGATTTTCATGCTTTTTTTCTCGATCCATTTTCTACATTTTGTAGAAATCCATCGATTTTCCCAACACAACTGAAGAAATATCTGCCACTGATTGTGTAAGAAAGAACAAGTCTGAAAATGGATCAATGCCTTTAATTTCTCCACTCGATTGCCGCGCACATGCCAACTTAAACTTTAAGAAGAAACTAAGCTCTTATATCTTACACATTTATTATTTTTCGCGGTTAAGTTAAGATGACAAGCAAGCTTGCTAACATTACACGACTGCGATAATGTACAAACAGTAGGACGCCTGCATACCAAACCTAGCTTAACACTTTTGTTCAAATCTAAAGCAAGCATGAAACCCCAAGCACAAGACATTCTTTCAAGTTTAAAGCCCGTACTTTAAACTGAGATGGCACACATTGGTTCTGCTCTCAAATGTCTCACATCATTAGCCTATTTAGAATGATCATCGCTAACCGCCAAGCTAAATATAATTGACTAAATATAATTAAACTGACCTTGCAAACAAACCTTATATTAAGGTTAATGAAGAGAAAAATCAACTTTAATTTATAGAATGTCAAGCACTCTCGATTTCTCCAACACATTATCCCACCACATTAGAGGCTCATTGATGCTATTGGAGTTCAAATTAATTGCACTAATTGAGTTATCTTGCATAAGCTGTTATTTTCTGCATGACGCATTTAATTCTGCGTTCAGATCCAAGTATTTGTCTCATTTTTACATTTTTAGAAACTTTTCAAAATGACATTGAACTTTGTTTAACAGGTGTGCTTTTTTTGTGCAATTTTTTATTTTTTTTTTTACACCTCGAAGCTAAAAAGTATCAAAATAACCACAACCTAGTTTAATCCGTAAGCATTTCCCATTATCCTTGTCGCCATGCTTCTCCTGCTTCGTTTGTGCTTTATCTTTCTTGTTGGAGAAAGTGTTTCTTGAGATAAACAACCACTTTGTGCCACCCACAGGTACCCATCCTTATCATTGGTCAGCAAGGCACTCTGCCCACTCAAACCACCTACAGCTGCCGCCCTTCTCCTCAAACCTCTGACCCCCCACTCCCACTCCTTCGCATCCCCTCCCACTCTTGTCAAACACCATGCTGATTTCATCTCGCCTTATAACTGGATCCACTTCTCCGTTGTTCTCCTATTCCTCTATCACCACATCTCTCCTTTAGCCAGTGATAAAACGCACCCGTCACAGAGAGAAAGAGAGAGAGAGAGAGAGAGAGAGAGAGAGAGAGAAAAAAGACATTTCTAATCTTAAATGGCCCAAAGTTTGTGGAGAGATTCAAGGTTAAATCCCATCCATTTGATTTGGAGCACTTTGAGGTCTTCCACTTTGCTACTTCTGTATCAGTGGAAGAAACAGGTTTGCCCCAAATTGACAGAAAATTGCTCAGCTAGTTGTACAAAAAAAAAAAAGTTCACTCCCTCCAAATTTCTGACTATCAAAAAGGCAGCAGACATTGGCAGAGAGACTATTTATCCCAATTATCCTGACATTGCCTCTGAATTTCAGCAACGAATTGCTACAAGGAACGTCTGGAGTCTTACACGCTGTGTATTATTGTATTGCTCGTGAGCTTATTTCTAATTTACTTGTTCTAAACAATTTACAGAATCCCTGCAAATCTTGGACTTGGCTGCACTTTGCTTGGTGGAAGCATGCACACCTCAGCTATCGATTCTAATAGGCTCTGATTTTCTTGCGGAAGTGACAGTGGACAGTTAAGAAATGGGAAATTCAAAGAAATGTTAACAAGAAACTTCAGCAGATAGAGAATCTGGAGACCTAAGGCCCAAAGACTCCTTTGGTAAAATGAGAGATTAAAGAGCTATTCTTAGAAATTGAATGGTTATTCTGAGATAACGGTGTCAGATTTGCCATGACTACCGGGCTGGAAGTTAGACAGCGTGATCTGAGAGGCGATATGGTGATGTGAAGAGGAAACAGCTGCTATGCGGAAGAAATAGGAAGAGAGCAGATTTTTTATATGAATAAGAGAAACTAATATTGTAAAACCAACAATTATAAAATAAGACATGGTTTTTACATATATGTAGCCATCTGCAGAAATGGATGGATGGATGGATCTGCAGACATACACAGATTGGTCAGAAACAACCAATCAGAGCCAGGAGGAAGATCTTACCACTGTCCATCATGCTCGTGTATGCACTACCCTCCTCTTTGCTCTCCGCTATGCTCCACATCCTTCGCCACAGCGGAGTGAATGTGCAGGCTAGTGAGCATGGGCCACCGATAATGTCGGATAAACTGCTTTCCTGTTACAGGAAGTTGTTTCTTCCCCATTAGCACAGCTGCAGCAAACCAGCAATCTTACACAGCGCGTACAAAAACTCAAGTTGCAGTAGGAGCGTCGGTCTGTAGGCAAACGATGAGAGAGAGCAATGGATGAAGAAATAGTACAGTATTTTATATCTCACTAACCATTCTTTTTATCACTTGCTTTATAACGCACGTGATAAATCAAGTGATTCTCTGAGCACTTCTGGAGTTCATTGTGCAGCAGGACTAATAGATGTACATCCGGGTGATTGGGAACAGCTCAACCTGGCAGGGTAGGTAATCCTAGATTAAACCTTTGTGTGCCCAGTTCCTTCATGGAGGGAAATTAAGGTCAGGTGAAATATGAGCCAGATAGGAAGCATGGGTGGTCACCTGCACATGCTCATTCTGATATGAGTTAATATATGTCGATGAAAGAGTCAGGTCGGCTTCAGCCATGAAACCTTTTAATAAGCTGATACTTTGTTCATTGAAGGCCACAGTAGAAACACAACGCAGCAATTTGTGGAAAGTAACAAAATGGATCCTAGTTTCATGACTCCGAAGTCATGATAAAAGTCTTTTCCCCTAACTTCTGCTTAATCAAACTAAAGTTTCTACATTTTGTTTATTTTTGCTTCAGCTAAAAAATGTTAAAATGCAAATATTTGATCAAGCCGCTTTTTTTATTTCTTGGTGGAAGAGCAGTGTCGCTGTAATTGGTTTACTTTGTACCAAATTGTTGGCTCAGAGCTCACAGCGTGAAGAAATGCTGCGTACGTTTGGCTACAAGCAACTGGGTTTGCAATCAAAGGTACATTTTTAAGATCTAAGCACATGGAAGACCCCCCTCCCCCCAAAAAAACAAAAAAAACAAGTGGAACCAGCAAATGAAGTGGTATCTAGGATGGACTGTGCTTGTGTGGAATCAGTCTTTTTTTTTCCACCCCCATCTGCTTCCTCTCCAGGAGAGTCGAAGTAGTGCCCAGTCAGAAGGAAAATTTGCATCTTAGTATAAAACTAGATTTCATTACTTTTACTTCCCCTTCTTAAATGATTGTTGCTCACCATGGGACGCTTCAACGGTTTCAGGGGAATCATCAAGAGTCGGTGGAGCTTATGTCGCATGATTTATGTTTTCCTGTGCAGGAAATGAAGAGCAAAGCAATTTGTAGTAACTTCATTGCCATTATATGGGAGATGGCGAAAACTGAGAAATTTGCCACTAAAATCTTTGAAATTGTTTTGCTCTCACACAAAAGTCTGCTGCACAAGATGCACAAATCTTTTCTCTGTTTCTTCAACAACAACCTGGAACAATTGAGCTGAATGAATTTCGATAATTCAAAGGGAAAGCTGGGCACTGGGCATTTATTGTAAGATTTGTGGCTGTAACTACAGCGTCCTGTCATGTATATGGCAATCTATTTAACCTTCATGGGAAGGTTTGCTAAAGTTATGACGCCAGCGTTAGCTTGTTTCCCTTGTGTTTCTGGGTGAGTAGCCGTTTTGACAGTACCTAACAAAAGATTGAGTCCAGTTCTCAAAACTTTAAAGAAGCAAATAATAGTTTCATTTTGGGAACACGTTCCAAAACCGATTCATCATAAAATTACTGAAATGTCCATGGCTTAGCTAAGACTTGAGTCACTGTTATATTTAACAATTCATTAGGTTATTGTTAAACTCCAATGGATATAATGAAATGATTTTAAGAGTCAAGTACTTGTTGAGTTTTGGGTGGGTCTCATGTAGCACATGTGACATTATCTAACGGTTTCAGAAAGTTCTCCTATCCGTTTATCCCATACCAATTTTTTTGTTTCAAATAAAGAAAACAACAAAGCATGTGTAGACTGCTGACACCTGTTCAGCGTCGGCTGTCAATGTCTGTCTTGACTGTGCTGCAAAAGAAATTGTGCAGATGTTTTTCTGTCCAAAACTGGACACTTTTCCATGTATCGACACCTCAAACCAAATGTTGAAAGTTAGAAAGCTAGAAAGTTCTGTTAAAATGTCCTTCGCTTTGTCAGAGTGAAAGAGCAAAACATTGTCCGCAAACACAACTTTTAGCGGGAGCCGTCGCCCCCGTACACATGGACTGTAGGGTGGTGTTACTTACTATCATCACTACAACATTTCCACAGGTAGTACAAATCAATTGGTTTTGGGGATTTTAACATTGCTGCTAACTTCTTTACGTGACCTCATGTTTTATAAAGATTTTTCAGGGGCTGACATTAAATTTGCTTAACACTGAAGCAAAACAACAACCCATTTGGACCTCAATCCACTTCCCACCTTTGTTTCCCCTATTGCTCTCATTGGCAGCAGTGGCATCTGTAGTGTGTCATAGTAGGATTCAATGCCAGACCTGTTGAGTAGCAGCAAACAACTCAAGAGTCAACTGAATTAACGTTTGTGACCAAAAACTATAGGCAGAACATAAGATTTCTTCAGGTTACAAGACCAGTATACGTTATGGTTTTATTTTCTAAAACACATGCTGGCATGTCGGCACACATATTAAAACTAGAGCTGATCTCTACAGTCCAGACACACGTATGTAAAGTGATGGTCCTAAAGTGTGCTAAATTATACACTTTATTTACAACGCAATCCTCACTGCTGCTGTAGAACCAACCAGAACGCCTGATTTATTTATTTCCTAGCTCTGTCAGCTGTGCTGTTCCATCTTCATTACAAAGAAAAAGGCCCCAAATGCTACTTTAATGGTAGCTTTTATCGGCTGTCTGCCCGTGTAGCATGTCCTCGATGCTGCTTACACTTGGGTTTATGCCTGGGATCTCAAACTGAAGGGTATTTAGCAGATAAAGCCTCCAGGGGTGTATGGGACATGTATTATAGATGTAGGGAGGGTGATTTGTTGTTCGCAGACATGGGACAGGAGTATGTGACACCGTTCTCAATAGGAATTTATACTCTCTGTGGAGTCTTCGTGCCCACAGTCTGGCTATGGGTATGCATGAGGGAGCACAAACATAGACGTCTCAGCTGAAGACAGTCATTATAGAAAGGTGGGCATTAAAGAGGAGCCGGGGAGCATGGAGCGTCGAGGAGGGAAGGGGTGGATGGCACAAACCAAGATGGAGAGTTGTAGAGAAGGGGGAGCGAGGAGGCTTATACTCACTTACTGCTTTTAATCTTGGCTTAAGCAGCAGCGAAAGGGAGCACTTAAGGAAAGAGCACACAAAGAGTTGATATTAATGTCTTTATGCTTGAGGAAGTTGTGGAAGTAAGTCTGAGACACAGTTTCTAGGGGAATGGATGGAGTTGCAGTGTAATTAGCTGCTCTCCTCAGTTTGCATGGGTGCTCTTGGCCCTGCATTTTTCAACTCTGGGATGCTGTTAAAACCATGCAGGATAAAACTGGAAGTTTGCTCTGCATTTTTTATTTATTTTGTTAGGCATGCGCAAGTTGTGATACTGAATCAACAGCATGCATGCGATTTCCTATTTTAGATAAACAGCAGAGCGCTGGTGTTCATCTGGACCACCTTGAGTTCGCATGATTAGAAATCCCATGCGGTTCAAGCAGCACCAAGCAGAGTGTTTTTAGAAGTAAAACTGACCAATTAAGATACATGATGCATTCAAATCAGAACTTTTCATTTACCCAAAATACAGCTGTCTGCAGATGTTAAACATTACTTCCATCCATTGCAGCCTAATTAAAAGATTTTCAGCACAAAAGACAATAAAAAACAAACTACTAAATGATTTTGTCACAGTGACTACACTTATTGTTTGTTAAAAGGTGCAAGTGAAACAAACTTTAAATTAATTTAATATACTTCTGTGTTCTTCTGCTTTTGTTAACAGAGCCAGAACATCATTTTTGGGGCTTTCCTAAATTGTTCAAAGGCATAGTAATCTCACTGTATAAAAAGAAACTAATACCCATTTCTTATTATTCTCTTCTTTTATCAAATAAAAATTTGCTTCTCCTACCTGACCCAAAGAAGGGAAAAGTTTTGTGGAATACAATGTTAGATGTCTATTTATTGTGCGCAAATAGCCAGACCTGGGCATACTAGCAGTTGATTTGATTTGAATGTTTTTTACTTTGTGAATAGCTGTATTCAGACTCATAAGCTCAAGCGCTCCTCCAATTTTACTGTGGTATTCAACATTCAGAAGCAAACCAAACTAAATTTCTTAGTTTAGTTCTAGGCAAGATTTTGCCCTTGTGATGTTTCAACACAAAATGAGAATGGGTTGGATGTTTATGTAATTTTGGACATTTTAAGAGGGATTTTTAATATTTTAAGGTAACTTTAGAAGCTATTTTCTTCTGTTTTTATTGTTGAGTTTTTAAAAGAAATATATATAGATATAGTATTAAGATGCAGATATAATATCAGCTGTATATATTATGCACCTGATAGCAGTTCTAAGTGATTCTGTGATTTGTTTTGAGATTGTTCAATCTCTCTGTCACTGACAGATGTTTACAACATCACATTTAGTTATAATATAAAATAAAATTAAATTGCACATTCCCACAATTCTGCTCTAACTAGGCAGATTTGGGCTGCAATGAAAGAGCTTGTGATGGTTATCAGCCACTCCCGGTGTGAAACTCACAGTCGATCGTCGCCTCTCAACACGCCCCAAGAGAGCAAGGAGGCAGCGCAGGCTTTTCCCCACTCCTTCTTCTAATGACCAGACTGTTCTTCCCTGCCTCGGTCTCCTTCCTTTTTTGGGGAAGCTGCTGTGCACAGCAGATACGCAGCACACCGACTGCGCATCCTCTCAGGTTTCTCCTCCTTTACATTTCCTCTCCTCTCTCCTTTGCTCTGCATGCGTTCGACTCGTAGCAACCAGCATAATGCCGCCCTTTTTCTTTCTCACAGCCTCCTGTTCGTGATCTGCATTTGTTTCTTTCTCCACCACCTCTCATACTGTTTGGTAACATTTGTCTCCACGCCTCCTCAATCTCTTTTCGCTGTTTGATGTCAAAAAGAGAGGGGTGGGGAGAAATAACTAAGGCTGACCTGCTATGAACAGGCGATTTTCTCTCTTTTCTACACAAGGATGAATGAGAGCTGTGTGAGAAATGTGGCTTTCCTCCATCACATGCAATATTCTTCAATTTCCGATCCAATCCTGTAACACTTTTTGACACATTCGTTTGTTATTTTTAGAATAAACCCCCATCATGCCTTGTGTCCAAACACCAAAAAAAAAACCTGCTCTTTGGCAGTGTTGGGCATGACTAACACCGTAATATTAAATAATATGCACTCCAGCATATCAGGAGTGAGTGAACGCGAGAACCGCAACACATGCCTTTGTGTTTACTTTCCCTATTCGGTGTTGGCGCTAATATGCTTTTCAGAGCCAAAAAGGAGCTCAAGGGGGGGGGCAGACGATCTCCTGCACCTCTCCGCCTCGGCTGTCAGTCTCTGCAACCTGTAATTTTGTTTTCCCCCAAAGCGTAGCTCACAGGAGCAGTCAGCAGCTATTAACTCAGGTGTTGCACCTCATGTCAGACGCTGATATATTAGACCACATGGGACGAGGGGAGCTCGCAGAGAGAAGAAGAGGCTAGGTGAAGGAGAAGAGGAAGGGAGAAAGCATTTTACCTCCCCTGGTGTACCGATAAGTTCTGACTGAAATACGAGCCGACACTCGTGTTTGCGTGCTCAGTTAGTTTGCATTTGGTTCTGTACATTTTGAGATCCGAGATTGGATGTAGCTGCTGACTCAGAATGGACGCTGGGGGAGGAAGATTGCCTATGTAAACGCGCTAAACTTTGTTGGAGGTAAAAGATGATTATTTTGATCATATCCTCTCCAGAGGTTAGCTTGAGCTCAAGTGATCACAAGAAAAGATATGCCCCTTTAACTGAAGGCTAAAGATGCAGCTCATAAAATTGGTGCATCTTGTTTTTGCTCTGATCTTAATTTGCCTTCTTAAGTTTAAACACTTATGAATAAACATCAGGTCTCGGTAGAATATTACCACTTTCAAGTGTGCGGCTCTAATTAATCCCCCAAATACTGTAGACATGCCAACTTATGACTGCGTGAAATGGATAGGACAAGGTGTATAATGTAGTAATAAAGATCGTAAACATATTTTTCACAGTATTCACATTTTCGAATGTTAAAACAAAACACACTTCAGTGTGCTTTGAAGGAATTGTCTGAATTGCATTTATGTGACTAAGACAAAGCAGTGCGTAATTATGTGTAAACACACCGTATCATTGCTTGTTCATCTCTCTGAGATCTATAGCCATGTGTGGGACTCTTTTGGAGTGAGTGGGCATAAGTTTAATATCTTGAAAAATGTCTATTAACACCTAACAAGCATGACATCCCAAACAGTATTTTGCCATATTACCTTTTCTAATGTGTAGATTGACGTTATGAGGACGATATATTGTGCGTTATTTACTAGTTAAAAATTCTGGTAACACTTTATTTGAAGGGGTGTCTAAAAGACTGTCATTACAATGTCATGGAAATGAAGGAGTCTTCATGAATGTTTATTAAAACTTACATTAAAAGCCAATTAAAAAAGTCAACTTTGCATTAAAAGTGTCATTCACGAAGACTCCTTCATGTTTATGACAATGTAATGCACACCCCTTCAAATAAAAGTGTTACCAAAATTCTTCATTTTATATAGTTTAAGTATGACCTCAAATTGGCACATACATATTGTGTGACAAGTTCCCATTTCATTCATGCTTATTAGATTTTCAATGTAAGCCAGTTTGGGTCAGGTTTGGCCTTTAAGTCATAAAATGCTCAAATGTGAGGTTAGAAACTGGGTTAACAACCTACTAGACCTGGCTTAGAAATTGCGTTTTTATGTACATAGTGAGGAAGTTACTTTTAGATGCTGTCTTACTGTCAAGAAAGACAATATTGGGCCTATTTCCCTCCAAGAAACATCCAAATACACCGCATGACGATCCTTTCAAATTGTTTGGGACATACAGAAAAAGGACAGGCGAATAAAAAACATTTGCTACTGTGAGCACTGAGTCATGCTGACAGCATCCACACTGTTAATGTCTGAAGTTTGCTTCTTCTCCAAAGAAGTGGACTCACTCACTCGCTCACTGACTCACTGACTCACTCGCTCACTGACTCACTGACTCACTCACTCACTCACTCACTCACTCACTCACTCACTCACTCACTCACTCACTCACTCACTCGCAACTTTTCCCAAAACCAAAAACAATGCAAAAGTCAACATGGTTCTAGGATTAAAAATGGTAGCTTGAGTCCAGATCTTAGTACCTTCAAAAAGCTGTGGCAAATTGCAGACGTCCTGAAAAAAGAAAAATTGATACCAACTCTTTTCATGTTGTTCCTCATGTTTGAAAAATATGATCAAGATTGAAGCTGTACAGTCAAGAAAACCTAAATTTCTGTCACACTCAAAACCACTGGCCATTACTGTATGGAAGGCAAAACGTCCTCAAAAATAAGTCTCCCTACCGATTCCGAAGGGCAGCATTTTTAGAATATATTCAGGTAACCACTGGAGAGATGGACAATTTAGAATGATCTATTGATAGAAAGCATTGACTGATGTGTGCAGTCAGCCTCCCTGTTGCTCCATAATCAATACATGATGCCAGAAAGTGACTCGTTTTTCACTGAGTGACTCAAAGCTTTGAGTAATTGAGGCGTTGCCAACACATAAAAAAAGACTTTGAATCAGTGATGGCAAGCAAAAGTTTAAATTGCCCCCCTGATGGAGACACAGAGCGGGAGACTTGTCAATTCGCACAGGAAACTGCCAGGTTGGTAGAAAGAAGAGCTGGGGTCGGGGGTCGAGAGTCGAGAGTTGGTGTTTGGCGACAGCCAAAGCCAGTACTAAATGACTTTAGTGCATTGCAACATTCATGCGACTTGCTGGTGACGGACCTCACCCATGGACTCACTTGACATGACAAATGTCAGGAAAGTCAAGCTGATCCCCAGAATATGCTTTAGCATGAAGCAATCCCATTACCTGCACTGTTAGATCTTAATATTTAATGTCTCCCATACATTGTAAATGCCAGCATAAATGTTTCACATGTGTTTTACACTGAGTCTTTATGTCAGTTGGGAAATGGCACGCTAAAATATCAATATTGCTTGTTTGAATGATTAAATATTTGATGAGTTTGTAATTGAATTTAAAAAGTATATTCAAATCTAAAGACAAAATATCAAGCTGACATTAGCAGTGTTAGCACTTTGGACAGTTTTGACTACACAGTGGCCGTTATACATTAAATTAAATTATTTATCATTGTTATTAAAGTGTTTGGATGTTGGTACGTGGCCCATTCTGGGTAGCTGCATTAGGTGGTAAGATGTATACAGCTTTTGGTGCAGTCCTTGCTCTAAAGGAGTCAGAAAATCCGTCAACTGTCAAGAAAACCCGAGATCATCCCACTTCCGCATGCTGGAGATTTTAGTTTAACAGTACATGAAGTTATAGAAGTGATTTTGACATTTAACTTGAGATGGTGTAAAATGTGTAACTGTAATTAAAGATCACTGATGTTGTGTTGGAGGTAGATGGTAGATGAAATGATAGGAAAAAGAGGAACTAACAGGAGGGAAGATATGACCAATGCCTTACTTGGAAAGAGATTGCTGAACAACTTAAACTGTTGGAGGAAAGATTGTGCAGGCAATGCATGTAGGATGACCATTGAGCTACTCTGGGACATTAACATAGACATCAGGACATAATGTCTCTAAGACAGTGATGGATATGAGATAATCTGTCCAAGCAGTCAGCCAATGAAACAAGAGCAGCAACAGTGCTAGCCAATGCAAACACGTCTGTAGGGCGGATAAACCTTATAAAAGGTGAGTGCAAAAAATGAACCTTTGGTTGGATCCTCCAGGCAGCTTCGAGCCAAGATCAAGATGGACAAAGAACTCTGCAGCTGAAGAAGAGCCGGGGCCACAGAACCGAAGACTGACCTGTGGATGGGAACCAACCCGTCAGCCCCGCAACGTGCGGCTTCAAATTGCACTGCTCTCATCAGCTGGGTTCAGACCCCAAAGACAAAGACCAAGGCAAAGACAAAGGCAAAGAAGAAGAATTGGTGCTTCCCTTCCGTTCTACATCTCAACGGACCAGAAAGATTGTGAGACAAGTTGAAAGCAACTTCAGAGCCGCAAGACAAGAAGCTGACACACATGAGGAAGTCACCCTAACACCCAAGACCCACCGCTTTAAATCAGTACTCTACCTGCCAGCACCCAAGTCCTGTGTGACCTCACCATCGATGCAGAGACGAAAGTGTGTTCTGTGGAACTAGGTGGCTGCAGGGTGCTCAGTCTGGTTAATTCACAGGGGGAAGACGTCTGAATGGAGGTCATCAGAAACCAGGCGAGTCTTTCTCGATTCCAGCTTAAACAGAGTTTACTTCAGTTCTGGACAGGGTAAATCCCAGCAGATTTGGAAACTTATTTCACCCGTTAGAGAGCTGGTAGCACATCTCCCCTCTCAGAAAAGGAAGTAGAGAGTGAAGGGGGGGAAGAGGTGGCTGTGCAGCAACAACAATACCAGTACACAGAAAAAGCCTAAAATTATTATGACCTTTATGGCTATGACATTTGTGTATAAATCTATGACCAGCACCGTATTTCTTAAAAAAAAAGAAGAAAAAAGCAGCTGAACCGCAACACACAAACACTCTTTAAAAATAAAACAAAGCAAAGCAACAAAAAAAAAATCTCTCCCCATATGTCCTCTCTTGAAGTAATTGTGGTTGTTATCTGGCAATATGTTTACCTGTTTAGAGGCACTAAGAACCCATCTAAAGGGACCTGATCATGAATTGCCAACATACGACACAAGCAAGCGAGAGGAAAGGTAGGAACATTCTGGCATTTAATAAGCGCCTAAAGTTAGCTGGGCCCCTCCAGGGGAATGTGATGCAGAAAAACAAAGAAACACTGTGATATTTAAGGTATTCAGAAAGTACAAAGGAAAACTAAACAATCAAGAGACCCGCCCTAAAACTATTCCTTATCTGGCAGCGTTTCAATAAACGTGCTATTTTGAGGTGCCATCAAATAAAAAAACGGAATATGTGTGTTTACTCGTCAAATAATCCCTGTTTATCAGACATCATAACCGCCCCTGGAGTGGGCAAGATAAGCAGCTATAGTAGCGACTGAAACAGCGAAGCCGTCATAAAGCGAGGGAAATCTGTAACATCAAATCCACTGCTGGGCAGGCTCACACGTATTGAGCTGAGGAATGCATTAGCTAAATCTACATTTTCACAATTCTGGAAAGGGACAAAAGGATGCGACCTTGAGAGTTTTCGCAGCAGTGTGGGTGCAATAAAATCGCACTGGTCTTTGTCATTAATGGTAAATTATGCTCACAAAAGTAGTGGTGAAATGCTAGATGTCACAGGTCTTGTTAATGGATTCTAACCAGTGGCATGCGTGAGAATATCAGACTGCGTGTAGGCTTGTGTGTGTGGGGGGAAGTGTGTGTGTGTGTGTGTATGTAGGTGTCGGTTCTAAATTAAATCAAGTTTATCCATACAGTATCGATTGTGCAGCCCCATCCTGTTAACCTGCCAAACAGACTGTCTGTGGATCCCTATGCGCTTATTGATTTTGATAAAAAGTCTTTTGCTTCAGTCATCTCATAACAATACACTGTGACTGGCTCCTGACATGCCCACCGCTCACTCATTAAAATAACATGAGAAGAATCAGACAGCGTAGAAATGGTCACTTGTCATAATTATGTCTCGTATCTCAGAATGCCGTCCCGTCATCCTCAGACTGAGCATGTCGCTTTCAGGAACACTAAACCACACGCCTTTCATTTCACAAACAACATGAACAGCCTTTTGAACCATCACACTTGTAAGGAATAAAGAAAGCATTATGATAATAAGGAATTATCATGCATGTGCGACTTTTAGAAAAAAAAATATTGTTTGTTTTTTTAAAAGCTGTCACTATGTTGTGATAGTATGGTATGAAACAGATAATCTGTGGAAAAAAATGCTAAGCTAGAAACAACCAATGAGAGCAAGGAGGAGGTTCTCAGTGCTGTCAATCATTCTCATGTACGTGCCGCTGATCCGTCTCGCGGTTGGCAAAATCATACTAGCGTCATATGGGACTGAAACACCTGAACCTCATCAGTCTGCACTATTAGAAAATTGGTTAAAGCAAACAATGCGGTCTAAACAAAGACACACGAATAGGATTATTAATCTAATTTACAAACTTGTGCACAAGTAGATTGCAAAATTCAACACTCTGTAAAGTACTAGCTGGAAAGGATTATAGCTTTATTATTATAGAATCGAAGAGAATAAATAATACTGTACAGAAAAGAAACCCCTTCATTTGGTTGTACTCAGTGATGCAATCAATGACATCAGATATAAACAGGAAGTGCTATCCTGGCCCTTCCTGTACACCTGTACTGGATGTAGGATCTTAGCAAAGAAGCAAACAATCAGAAGTTTACACAAAGACAAATTAACAAAAAATATTTGCCACAAATGTATCTTTAACAGAAGAAAAATTCAAATTAACTAATTATTTAATAGCGTTGCTTTAAAAACATATGCTTGGATGTAAAATGTAAGATAATGTTGCCACAACAAACCTGGGGCTGTACATGAATCAAAGCTACAGCATCATTGTTAAACTGAAGCATGAATAACTATAAAATAAGACTCAACAAATTATAAAGATGTTTAAGAGACAAGTGGTAAATAAATACAATCTCAACCATTTTGTTACACTGGGCTGCATGCCCACGCCAGACTTTACCATGATGGACAGATTGCCAATACAACCCTGGACTCAAGGCTGAAATGATGGACCTTTTAAGCACTCTTCAGAGTACCCTCTTTACAATAACCATGTGAATGCCACCCAAATGATTTAACAGTTTTCCAGCAGCCTTTTTGCTCCAGCGTAGCACTGTGAGATGAAGATGCTCTGTCTCTGTGGACAGAATTTCATGCAAGAGGCTCCCTGACTTCTCTTAGAAACTCTTTGATTCTTGAAGTTATACGGCCAGGAGAGGTGGCTGCCCTTGAAATATGTATGAGTTGCAGAAAAAGAAAAAAGACAAGCAAACAAAGGTGGAAAGAGAAGAAAGGTTGTGTTCGGATGACTCAGACCAGTGGTTTCAAGGTAACATGCTGCTCACATGAGCTCAGCTTGATAAGGATTTTATTGTTAAAAGATGATTTTTTTTTTGCATAGTGTTTTGTTTTCTGGTCACAAAGAAAGTACCAAATTCAAAATAATAATAAAAAAAAGACTTGAAAAACTGTAGAGCTTAAAAATCTGATATTGCATTGATATTCTCTCAAGAGTGCTTAGGACATAATACCAGTTGAATGTATTTAAACTGTTTCTATATAAATCCTCTGGAAAGCAGTATTTGATTTTAAAACAACTCAAATTTTCAAAACACAATGTCTAATCTTAAGATGTGTTCCCAAAGGAAAGTTAAATGTTCATATTATTCAAGATTCTTCAAAGTGTTGTAGATGGTGTCGCCCTTGGGCAGGAAGGATCGCTTTGGCATGTTAGCATTTGAAATTATCTTTATTATTTATACGACAATAAGCCAAAGCTCCTGCAAACATGAGGATGTGCTACTTTTTCTGCAGCAGAAACGTGTCCTGTACAGAAAAACAGAAATAGCATCAGTTTGAGGAAAAGAAGAATGCTTCTGAAAACTCGCGTCAAACTACAGCATTTGTCAGAAGGCTTACAAAACATCTAGAAGGAATTCTGACATAGCTCTGTGTCTTGGAGCTGTCGTTTTGCTCGTCTATTTCAGAAACTTGATATCCCTATCTTAACTTTCGTGGAAGGGTTTAGTTTGACACGTGAGTCGAAGGATAAGACAATTCCACAATGCTCACTCATTCGTGATCCTGGAACTCTCAAACTTTCTGTCTGTCGATTGATGCAGCTATAAACAGAATAAGAATAATAAAAAAAACCCTGAGGATGCTATCAGCCCTATAGTGAAGTATCGGTGTATGTTACCCTTTTCCTCTGAGAAACATTATGCCGTTTGCTACATTGGGAATTGACATTTCCTCCTGTATATGTCATTTCACAGGCATGGGCATGGCTTTTGCATCACAACACCCACATCTCACTTTGAAATTGTTGCGTTCCAGTTTCACACCCACCCACCGTTCCCATGCGTAGTCATGCACTTGCTAATTCTGTAACTTTTTAGTGGGTCAACCCCTTAAGGGTGGCCCGAACTTATACTCAGGTAGGAACAGAATGCGTGTTCCTATGTACATGCGGCCTAATTAGGCAAAGAACAAAAAGATCATATTCTCTCGCACCTAGAGTTTCTAATTACAGGAAACACCTCATTTTCCTTTCATATGTATTCAAGACTAAAATAGACATCCAAGAGGAAAAAAATAAAACGCCTTAAAGTACAAAGTACAGTGCCTCAGGTGAAATATCTCCGCTTCAGGGCTTGGGCCCACTCTCTTTAAAGGAATTTCAGATTTTTCCCATTTCTAGAGTCATCGCTTTCCCTTTTTCTGTTCCTATTAAACAGACACAAACATCAGACGCCGAAAAAGAAAAGGGATGGAAAAGAGCAGGAGGGAAAAGCTCTGTGGTTTCTCAAGACTCAATGCACCTTTAACTCAATGCTTTGGGCGGTGATGTTTTATGAGACATTTTTATCACATCCTGTCAGTTCTGGAGATCTGTGAGGTAAGTACCACCTGCGGGGGAAGATCACACAGTCTGGCAGGCCGGCCACAGCAGTCAACAACATGGTTGAGGTCCCGTGCCCCCAAGGGATGACTGTAGCGTCCAGGAAACAATAGAAACAAAGTTCTGTTGGCTTCATGATTGTTTAGCTGATGTTGGAGTTGCATGCTGGGGGCTGCACAGAATGTGTCCAGAAAGGAATAAATAGGTAATGGCACCTGGTGTAAGAATTCCCAAGAGACACCTTTTGGAAACGGATGAAAGCCGATGCAGAAGAGAAATTTGAGAATAGCTTTAAGGACAAAACAAACAAACACTTTTCTGCTGGAACACTGCACAGCTGGCAACGATGCAGTGGTTAAAAAGACCAGCTACAGTGGTTCAAACTATTAAGACCAGTCAGTGTAAGTCTGGATGATAGAAAGATGTGTTTGTTTATAATATAGCTGTTTACAGATGGCACAAGGGTCTAGTATTTGTGGGAGTTGCAACAATGAGAACCAGCCTTCCTCTGGTATTTATAGAAGCCAAAACAGTTCCTGCTTATACTATCACACTCAACCAATTAGAGCGCTGTACGAAGGCATCAAACGCACCTGGGAGGAGAAGGGTAAGGATAAGTGTCAGACAAAATTCTGATATTATGCTCATGAAATCTCCGTAAATGTCACATACTGACTCTTGGAAAATGTCATTTTGTGCTAGTGTTTCCAAGATAGACTCCACGGCATGTTTCCCTAAGCATTTTAACTTTCATTAAAAATCCTCATCAAATATGATCATAGGATTGTGGAAACGTCTGTAGAAGATAACATAAACAATCAATAGTAAAATAAACCTTTTAAAGTAAAATAAAGGGATGAACTTAAGAAAATATTGAGACATTGAAAATCTAGCAGACCAATGATATTAAATTAACTCAGATTTTTCTTTTTTAAATTTAAATTTTTTTTGTTTTCTTTGTCTGTCCAATTTCAGGGGTGACGGTGTGTGAGGGAAGGAGAACGGTGGCTTATTTATCCAACACAACAGTTGGATCATGTAGAGCACAGACAATTTGACACTAATAGACATTAATGTTACAACTCAACGTTTGATCAACGCACACTCTCTGATTCTGTGGACAGCTATGAATCCACGTCGATCCATTGAGGGTGACTTTGGCTGTCAATCATAGAGTGCGGTTTCCTAAGAACAGTCAGAGAACCCGATGCGTGAAGCAGCCAACCAGTTTGCATGGCATACATCCAAGCTACTGGTTCATGGTGGGACAAGGTTTGAACTCTGTCAGATCACCAGAGACAAACTCGTACTGTGTGCATGCACTGTGTACATCGGGACGTTAAGTCCCCAACAGTGATGGCATAGTTACTTTGGAAAAGTAACTTTAATCGGATTACTGATTACTCCTTGAAAAAGTAACTTAGTTAGATTACTGACTACTTTATTTGGAAAGTAACTAAGTTACATTAAAAGTAACTTTTTAGTTACTTTCAGCAACTGCTAACAACAACAACGCTCCACCACCTGTGAAAATGACATTGATCTTTGCCAAAACTTAACTGTAAGCTATTTTATAATGGTAACATCAACAATGTGTCTCCACTTTAAGGTTGAACTGAAGGGGAGCTTGATTAATGGTTACAACAATACAACCCCCCCCCAAAAAAAAACGTTAGTAATTTGTATTCTGTTCTTAACAGATGTGCTGAACTGCGTTAGACAGATAGCGAACAAAGAACTCCAAACGTTGAGGCGTCTGAACTTAAATT
>CAEFZX010023063.1:0-19398 GCA_903066825.1 Alfaro cultratus | reverse complement strand
AATCAGTGTTCATGTTCTTCACAGGATCTTCTCTCAACGATCAGGTTCATCAGACTCCATTCAACATTCTGGCAAAGCGAGAAGAAGCAGCCAGAATCAGCTGCTCTCACAATATCAAGAACTACAACGTGATCCTCTGGTACAAGAGACTAGAGGACAAACAGCTGCAGCTACTGGGGTATCGATATAAAGACAACACAAATCCTGAACCTGGAACCGATGTGAAGCTGGAGATGGACGGCAGTGGAGATGAAGGAGAGACCTGCACTTTAACAATCAAAGAGCTGAGTGAGAAAAGCAGTGCAGTTTACTACTGTGCTGCTAGTTACCACAGTGCTGAATATCACTGCTGCTCTGTGCAAAAACCTCCCATCCTGCTGCACCTGTGTGAACTCTCCACTTTCAGTCATTTCATTAGAGTCTTTCTGCATGGACTTTGTGTGTTCTCCAAGTGGAAGAGTGGGTTCTCTCTGCAGCTTCCTCGGTTCTCTCTGCAGCTTCCTTGGTTCTCTCTGCAGCTTCCTCCCACAGTCCAAAGACATCATTTAGGTCCACTGCTCTCTCTAAAATGTCTTTATGTGAGATTTATATTAGATCTGGGCAGATCGATACAAAATATCAACAACATCAATACCAAATAGGTATCAGTATCGGATTGATTCTAATATGGTAAGATGGATGATTCAGTTTTAAACTCCATCTTGAAATGCTATTTTATTATTGCACTATAGATATCATCTCTACCCATTAAAAATTTTGTTTTGATTTGCTCTCAGATGATTTTTTCACACTGTTTATAATGTTAATATTTTATTTAAGTAATCTGTACAGACCTGTAAACTTTGTATGAATTCTGTCCTCGGTTTGCAAAAAAAACACTTCCTAAACATAAAAAGTTTGCTGATATGCCAAACTTAAATAAAAAGTATCAGTATTTGTATCAGTATCGGCGATACTGGCCCTTATTTACTTGGTATCAGATCGATGCAAAAATATAGACACCAAACTTCTAATTTCTATTTTTACACGTGTTTATATTCAGCCCCCTGTTGTATAATACTCCGAAATCGAAGTCACGTCTTTTGTAAACATAAAAACATATATATATATATATATATATTTGTGTGTTTAAAAAGATTTATTTTGTAAAAGAATAAGAGTCATGTTAGCAAACATTAGGGCACATATAGCATCATGAAGGCCAAGGAACACAGCAGAAAGGTCAGGGAGGAAGATGTGGAGAAGTTTAAGAACATCTAGATTATAAAACAACATCCTCTAACAGAGCTCTGTTAGGTCCAAAAGTAAGGACAGCATTTATCTAAGAAGCAGCCAAGAGGCCTGTGGGAATTTTGGAAGAGTTGCAGAGATCAAGTGGTCAGGTGAGAGAATCTGTTTTTAGGAAAACAATTAGTCATGCACTCCACAAATCTAGTTTTTATGGTAGAGTGGTAAGTGGAAAATAATCTCTCTCTGCATTGTCAGTGGCAGAAAGTGACGCTGCCACCACCATGTTGAACAGAAGGACAGACGGCCCATGTTCTTATTTTCAGTAGGTGGCAGCACAGCCTCACTGAGTAGATGCTGGGATTCCAGTAACATTCAGAAGGAGAGCAGCTCTTAAACACAGCCCACTTTGAAACTTTCCCAGCTCTACCACTTTCCTCAGAGTCAGAGAGTGAAGTTAGATGGATTGAATACACGCACCTAAACTGCTGTGAGATTTACTCTCACAATGATCCTCCTAATTTATTTAAGCTGTTGCTTACTTTCCCTTCCAGGTAAAGTATGTTTTTTGCAATTTTGCAGCATATCTGAAAAACTTATTGCCTCATTGAAGGTTTTCTCTCTCAGATGCAGGTCAAACGTAACTTTCTCCATCGTTTCTCTTTTCCCAGGTTCTTCGCTCAGTGACCGAGTCGTTCAGCTTCCGCCAAACATCCTTAAAAGCTCTGGAGAAGCTACTGTAATAAAATGTTCACATCAAGTTCCCAACTACGACCGGATCCTCTGGTACAAACAAACCGAGGACCGCCAGATGCAGCTCCTGGGGTACATGAACGTCAACGACGGCTATCCAGAAACTGGAGTGAAAGTGAAGATAGACGGAGGAGCAACTGAAGGGAAAACCTGCAGTTTAACGATAGAGGAAGTCGATACGAGCAGCAGCGGCGTTTACCTCTGTGCTGCTAGTCGGCACAGTGCTGCATGTCTCTACTTCTCAGCACAAAAACCTCCAAACAGCAGATTTCTTTCATCTGAGGCCAGCAGCTATCAGATCATTGCACCTGCAACTCTTTAGGCTATATACAAAAATATATATTCCAATTTTTAGTACATTAAACGTAACAATAGAGATCAAATTAATCAGCTTTACTACTTTTTAGTGTTTTTTAATTCTTACATACCGGATTGCTTTTACCCCAAATTACTTGAGATAAAAATTTAATTGAATTTCAGACTCTCAGATCTGGAGTCTGAAATCTGGTTTTGTGAATTGATTCTGATTCTGGTTTGATGTTGAAAGTCAAACCACCATCAAAGTGGTGAAACATGAGGGAGAAAATAAACCGACTGATTAAAAACTAATCACTGAGTTTATTGTGAAAAATGATTTCATTATAAAACTCAGAAATGCATAATGTGCCGGTTTCTGATGAACAATATCCTCCTTAATGTTTGCTCCTCTTCATTTTCCTCTAACCAACTTTATTTTGCTCAAGTTCTTCTGATTTGTAACCCTCATTTCTTTTACTTTTTTTTAAGCAAACCTTTTTCAGATAGGCATGTAATTATAATGTTGTCCACAAGGGGGCAGTGTTTCTCAACCAGTTTTACTCTATGGATAATCAGCACATTGCCGGAAACAGGTGAGAGTTTGACTGAATAAGTAATGCAACGTATCAGAAAACAGAATCACAAAGAAAATGAAATGATTTTCTTCATTTGAAAACATGTTTCTATTTTACAAAATTACATTAAATAACTAACAAGCATATAGACAAGCATATGTTAGTTATAAATAACTAACAACATTAAGACAGTTACGGTTCCACCTAAAATGATCTGCAGAATATTTGCTTTATTGTTTTTCTTTTATAATCCAGTTTCACAAAGAATTTAATCAATATTTTTATACAGTGCAAGAACTTTTACAGAGATTATTCATGGCAAATGCTGCATCATTACCATATGATGGAAAGCACAAAAGCATTAACAAATAGAAAACTTAACTGAATTAATCTTTCAATATTTCTTGCTTGTTTAAAGTTTTTTATTTCTCTAATTCAGAGATTATAGAGAGTCTTTTACCTCTCCGGTTGATCTAACGCTGATCAGCTCGGATGTCGTCTCAGTTTTATCAATTCGGCAGAAGCTGAGGTGAAACAACCACGCCCTCCTTCCTGGGTTCATATGCAGTGAGGAAAACAGAAGCAGAACCATTTTAAAGTGAGATAAGATGATGCTGTTCATTCTCTGCTGGATGAGCTCAAACATCTTACTAGTTTCAGGTAAAAATTATATGAAGAGTCAATTAAAACAATGTATAAAGTAATGCTGCTTCTATTGTTAGCTTTGCTTCTTTAGATTGCCGTCCAGAGTTAAAATTCGGCTCATCAGAATGACATTGTTGGCTGTTTTTGTTGTCTTTTTCTTCAGGTTCCTCCCAGAGCGATCAGGTCGTCCAGACACCAGTTGAGATGTTCCAGAAAACCAGAGAAACAGCCAGAATCAGCTGTTCCCACAGCATCCAGACCTCCAACCAGATCCTCTGGTACAAACAGACTGAGCATCAGATGCAGCTGCTGGGATACATGACAGGAACCAGTTCGCTTCCAGAGAAGGGAGCGAACGTGGAGATGGCGGGGAGCGCGAATGCAAACCAGAACTGCACTTTAATAATCAAAGAGCTGAACGTGAGCAGCAGTGCTGTTTACTTCTGTGCTGCTAGTCAGCACAGTGCTGCGGTTCACTGCTGCTCGGTGCAAAAACCCAACATCAGTGTTTCTGTAGTCAGTACCGCAGCTCACCTCATCCTGCACCTGCGAGAACACAGAGCGATTCATCCCACTGGGTTTTATACTCCAGTTCATTCAAATGTTTTCAGTTTTGATTAAGAGTTTAAACAAAGAGTGAGATTAGGAAACAGCACAGATAAAGTCTGACCAAGCAAACTAAAGTTAATGTGGAATCATGAGTATCTGGATCAGTTTTGTAAGTAAATTCACACTGATAGAAAAAGAGAAGAGATTTATATATTTTAGTACATTTTTTCAACAGCTCCGTTGAATTTCAAATTCAACAACACTTTGCGTCCAAAGGGAAATAAAATAAAGGTAACACAAGGTGTTCAAGATGTGGGTTGGTAGGACAGATCTCCTGTAGCAGTCTGTGTTGCAGCAAATTTTAAAAATCTTCTTGTAAAAGTATAATTTTAAAACTCCAACAGAGAGACTAATGTGTTTAGTGTAAAATATGTATGAAAGTAGCACTAAAAATTCTAACCTACATTATAACTCTGACCCAAACAGAGCATTTCTTCTTATGGGCCCCAGGCTTTGGGCCCCATAATGATAAATCAGTCCCCAAAACATAGTATTTGTTAGAAAATGGTCCTTAAATTGTATCGAAAACAAAGCCACACACACTTTTATCCCTGTACTTCCAACAAAGAGGGGACTTTTTATTGATTTCCACTCATATTAGCAACTGCATTAATGTCTAATCCAGACATTTTGCCTAATATATTCCTAGCCATATCCTTAACTTAAAGATATGATCTAAATATTACTGAAATAGAACTGAAAAAAAAGCAAAGATCACCTTCCACAAACATCCTCTCTGTTGATTGTCCGCTATATAAAGAATATTCAAACACACAGAAAAAGAAAGAGACAGAGAGAGACAGAGAGTGTGTTGGAAGAGGAGGCAGTACTTTGAACACGTCACTGTTTTCTTCCTGTGGGAGTTTCTACAGACTCTCATACTGAACAGACCAGCATATGATGGGTGTAGAAACACAACATCATCTGCATATAAGAGAACCACCAATGAAATCAATCATCAGTGTGAGATAAAACTCCAAATTATTCTAAGTTTAAGAAAAGACAATGATCATCATCTTCTGGTTAATGGCCAATGTTGTTCCAGCTTTAGGTAAGACTGTCGACTTTGTTCATATAAAAAGGCGTTTTTATGCTGAACTGCTTTGTTGAAATGGTTTCTTTAAAGGAAATTGCTCACATGATTTAACAGTAATATTCCATGTTTGGACCGTTTCAACAGGAGCTTCTCTCAGCGATCAGGTCCATCAGACTCCGGCTGAGATGTTCCTCAAACCAGGCGAGGCGGCCGTCATCAACTGTTCACACAGCATTGATAGCTACGATCGGATCCTCTGGTACAAACACTCAGACAGCAACCAGATGCAGTTCCTGGGATACATGAACGTAATGTTTGGAACGCCAGAGCCGGGAGTCAACGTGAGAATCAATGGCAGCGCAAACAAAGGCGAGCTCTGCACTCTGGAGGATCTGAGCGTGAGCAGCAGCGCAGTTTATTTCTGCGCCGCTAGATACCACAGTGCTTCATATTAATGCCCCCCAGCACAAAAACCTGGAGTTTAATCTTTTTGTTGCCATATCTTTTTGCAGCTGTGTCGCTTCCTTTCATGAGGTGGCGGTGTACCGTCACAGACCGCCTGAGCGCTGAGGAGAAACTGAAGCTCCTCCTTCATGCAGATGGTTTGATTGTCAGCAGAACAGTCTGCTGACAATCCAAAGTCAGCAGAGTGTTCAAGCAGAGCAACCGTAAAACAATAAAGAAATGTTGATCGCTGTCGTCCTGAGCGTTTATTTCAACTGGGTTCTGCTCCCAGGTGATTTTAAGATTTTAATATCTACACGTCTGCACAATCAATTGATTCCAACAGTGTAATTTTTCTTCTTTTTCAACTTTTCCAGGTTCTGCTCGGAGTCAGCAGGTGTTTCAGACTCCTACCAATATCTTCAGTGGATCGGGAGGGATGGCCAACATCCACTGTTCACACAATGTTCAAAACTACAACCAGGTCCTCTGGTACAAGCAACAAGCCAGCGGACTGCTCCTCCTGGGACACGTCTACTACACCGACACCTACCCAGAGAAAGGGCTGGACGTGAAGATGGCCGGGAGCGCAGATAAAGATCAGGAGTGCATGTTGACAGTAGAAAGGCTCCACTCTAACAGCAGCGGGGTTTATTTCTGCGCTGCCAGCCGCCACAGTAACACAATCCACAGACTTGTCAGCACAAAAACCTCTCAACCAGGTTTACATGTGAGCCTCCAGACTCAAAGCCACAGAAACCCAGAATAACTGTAATTTTGGTGTTTCATCTCACATTGACGAATTATTTCCCTGGAGGTTCAATTATATGCAGGTGAAAGTGGTTTTAAGATGTTTTTCAAAGAAAATAAGTAACTATATTATGTACTGGTTGAGGCAGTTCAATTTGAACTACATATGTTTAGTTACTGAGTCCTACAGATTTGTCTCCTCTAGAAATAATAAGACAAACTGAATAGCTGTGCAGTGATCTTCCTGTATCTCAGAGAATACACTTTAAAATACTTCTGTTAGTTTCTAAATTACTGACTAGCTTAGCACCAAAAATACATTAAAGACCTGCTGTCATCGTGACAACCTTCCAAGCCTCTCAGGTCTTCTGGTTCTGATTCTTTGCCTTTTTGCTAAAATGTGAAATACACATAACCTTGACTTGACTTGTTGATCGATGATTGGTTTCCTTATTTGGCAGAGGAGGAGCCACAGTACCTCCTCTCACTCCATCTCAGACTGGATCAAGTCTTCTAGGTTTGTTGTGATCCAGATTGTTTGAGCTATTAGGATTAAACCAGCAGAGAAAAGTAAACATCATGATCGTCATCTTCTGCATCATCTGTCATGTTATGCTTGTTTCAGGTAATTGTATTCTGCTTACAATCATTCTGATTTAATGTGTACATTTACAGTTTTATCAATGAAAAAAATAAATAAAATCAACAGGTTCTTCCCTCAGTGACCAAGTCCACCAGACTCCTCCTGAAAAGTTCTGCAAAACCGGAGATAAACCCCAAATCAGCTGCAGGCATGAAATTCAGGACTACACCCGGATCCTCTGGTACAAACAGTCGACGGACCACCAGCTGCAGCTCCTGGGGTACATGAACGTCAACGACGGCTATCCAGAGACAGGAGTGAGTGTGACTATAGACGGAGGAGCAACTAAAGGGCAAACCTGCAGCTTAACGATAGAGGGAGTCGACACGAGCAGCAGCGGCGTTTACCTCTGTGCTGCTAGTCGGCACAGTGCTGCATGTCTCTGCTTGTCAGTACAAAAACCTCCAAACGGCAGATTTCTTTCATCTGAGGCCAGCAGCTTACCGATCATTACAGCTGCTTCGTTACCTCCAGCTAACACTGCCCTGCATTTCTAAAGCAGACATGTAGAAGCTGTTACAACTATCACTAGGATAGATAATAGTTTAGATCTAAATCCAGCTTTGAAAGACTTAAAGGTTTCACTCCATCCAATCTGACTGAGTTCAAGATATTTTGCAAAGTTGATCAGGAAAAGATTTCAGTCTCCAAATCTTTAAAGCTAATAAAGGGCAGAGGTGTGTAGAGGAGCAAAACCAACTGTACTCAAGTAAGAGTAGCACTATGTCAACATAATTTTACTCAAGTAAAAGTGAAAAGTTGCAAAAAATTCAGTTAAGAGTTTAATGAAAAAGTGTTTGGTAAAAAGGACTGAGTAACAGATCAAAGTATTTGATTTGATGTTTGAAAATTGCATCCTCAAATATAAAGTTAAGGGGAAAGTTTTGGTATTTTAAGGATCAAAATGTAAATAATTCACATTATAAAGCAATCAGGTAAAAGTAATATTTTACCATATCAATTCATTTGAATATTAAACCATCAGAAACTATCGGTGTGTGTCTGTGTCTGATGAACTTTTGGCTAAGACGAGTTCATTCAGTGAAGTCGCTCACAGTGTGTAGAGGATCCAGAAATGTTCTTTTCAACCTGGAGTCAGTAAATAAAGTTGCCAAGCAGAACATGGGAGTCCAGTCTGTTTTATGAGTGAAGTATTTGCACTACTTTGTGTTGCTTTATTCTATAAAGTCCCAATTAAAAGCGTTGCGTTTTTGTTGCGGTAATTTGAAAATAAAAAAAAGTGAAAAAGTTCACTGGACATAAATAATTTTGTGAGAAAAAATAAAAGTTTTGCAAATATTAACCTTTAATTTTGAATTTTACAGCGCTAATGTAGGTTTAATCTTTATGCAGTTTCACATCCTACCATTAGGTGGCAGCATACTCTATTTTAAGGCAATGCTGCTGTTTCAGTGTTAAGAAGAACAGTCGACAACTTTCCTCCTCTGGGCTTGGATGCTTTTAGGTTGACGTTACAATGATTCTTTTCTTTTGTATCAGCTTTGATTTTTTTCTCCTTTCAGGTAGAACAGTTTCTACTTTTTGCATCAGACATTTTAAATACTGAGCCACAACATGTAAAGACCTTTCAGCGTAAGGTTTCCGTCTCTCTGTCTGGTTTTGTTCTCCTTCCCCAGGTTCGTCTCTCAGTGACCAGGTCTTCCAGGTTCCCGATCACATCCTTAGAAAGCCGGGCGAATCTGCCACCATACGATGCTCACACACTATTCCGAACTACGACCGGGTCCTCTGGTACAAGCAGTTGACCCAGCTCCAGTTCCTGGGACACATGTACAAAGACATGGATAATCCCGAAGCCGGGCTGGGTGTGAAGCTGGGTGGGAACGCGGAAAAAGACCAGAACTGCACATTAACGCTCGAAGTTCTCGACCCAGACAGCAGCGGGGTTTACTTCTGTGCCGCTCGCTACCACAGTGCTCCAACTTACTGCTCCTCAGTACAAAAACCTCCCCTTTGTTTCTGTTATTATTATTATGACTCACGCTGTCACACAACTCATTCTATTGAAATGTCTCTCTCTCTGAAAGGGGAGGATCCTCTTGAAGCAACACAGTATTTAACCTCCCTCAGAAATTCAGTGCAACATTTTTAGACCACATCAATGGAAGCCAACAGATGTAATACAAAAATGATATCTCAAGTTATTATCATAGTTCTACTTTTTCTTTCAAAGAAGCGAGGTATTACTCCAAAGCATCAGATTGGACTTTTACGTTTGTTGATTCAAACACTTGAAGAGTTGCTGAATGTCCTTCTGTCTCCTCACAGTTCGCTGCCAGGACGTCACCCAGGATCCAACAATCAGCTGGAGTTTTAAGTCCAGGTTTGCAGAAATGAAATGCAGCCACAAAAAAGATATCACTTATAACCAGATGTACTGGTACCGACAGCGACCAGGGGAGACCATGACCCTGGTTGTGTACACGATGTTCGGTGGGCGGCCGGACTACGGACAGAACCTGCAGAGCAAATACTCAGCAGTCAAAGACACAGCAGAGACCGGATCTCTGACTGTAAAGGACCTGCAGCCTGATGACAGCGGCGTTTATTTCTGTGCTGTCGGCAAACACAGTGATGTGAGGAAAAGCAGCAGCTGAACAAAAACCGACTGACAATAAAACAAAGTAAATCAGAAACCCACGTCTGCACTGTTGTGACTCTCCAGTAGGTGGTAGTGAGGCTCAATAAATGAGCAGCCTAAACTAAACCACAAGAAGCTTTGAGACACTCGCTTCTACAAACATACAAACTCTCAATAGAAAGAGCTTAAGGTGGATTTGAACCACCATTTTCAGTTTTAAACAGCCTTCACTATTCAGGAAAGGTTTGGGGGATGTTTATGATCAGTCTCTAATGTTGGAACAGAAAGCTTGCTGTTTCCCCTCTGATTTATCCCATAGGTGCTCTACCACTGTACGTTCAAGTTCATTTCTATTCACTCCTCATTTTTGGAGAAGAAATTTGCAACTCGCAGTATTTTTATCCTACGTTTACGTGAAGATGATTATTTTTACTGTTAAAGTTTATCAGAAGGTGAAGAAAAGATGGATGTTTTTCTCTGTTCTTAGATTCATGACTTTACATTTTTCCACTGTTAGCATAAATCAACATGGCAGCAAAACAAACACCAGCTTACTTCTAGTCATTAACCTTGTGTTTATGCTGCTTTACAAATAATACCATGTAAACATTTCCAGTTTTATCACTGGAGAACGCATCATACAAAACATACATGTTTCCATTTACTTTGTTCAAGAACTATCAGCATAATACTGTGAATTTAGCTGAACTTTGATTGACTCTTTTGACTTGATGATGGGGGACTCATCACTTCCTCTTCCTGTTGAGCTATAGGCTGACTCCCCATCACTCCAAGAACATCATTCATCATCACCTCTGAAACTCCAGAAACCTTCATCAGCTCAGCAGCTGTTCAGCGTGCTGCAAGAACCATCCAAACAAATGTTCATTTGAGCAAGAAAAATGAACCAGATCTTTATCTTGTCTTTCCTTGCAGGTATTTATTTGTATTTTCTTTTACCCCAGAACAGCAAGGATTAAGGATTTGTTTCCCCAACAAGAATAATCAACATCTTCTCTCTCATTCCCAGGTCTCAGTTTGGGGCTTGAGGTCCATCAGTCCCACTCTGATCTCTTCAAAACAACTGGTGATAAAGTTCACATTTTCTGCACCCATGAAAGAACCGACTACAGAGTGATGCTCTGGTACCAACGGTCGCCTGGAGACACGGCCATGAAGCTTATCGGATATTTGCACTACGACAAGCCGTCTATGGAAGACGGATATAAAAAGGACTTTGGGATCTCTGGAGATCTGGGAGGGGATACAGCGAAGAACGGATCCCTGACGATCCAAACCGTGAATCAGAATCACGCTGCTGTTTACTACTGCGCTGCAAGAGAAGCACAATGACAGAAATCCTCTCTGCACCTTAACAAAAACTGTGATGTGCTTTTATATCATCAGTGGTTATTGTAGAAAACTGACACCTGTTTGTGGTTGTAAAGATAACTTCTGAAAATGTGTGAAAGCAGAAGTTTTAGATTTCCTATTCAGAGAGAAAATAAAAACAGTAGAATAGTCCCATCATTGCTTTAAAAAGAAATGAGCATTGTTTGCACAGAAGTTAGGAGCCTTCCAACCACAATCACACGCAATACCTCAACTATCCCTTCAAAAAAACAGATAGTTTACAACCCTGAATCGCTGCATCCTCTAACTTTGATTATTATTCTCCATTAAAGTTTCTTAAATCATATCTCTGCCTCCGGTTCTTCCTGCATTTGGGTCCAACTCCAAACCAACCATGAGACCAGCACAAACGTCCATTTTCAGATTTATTATATGTCCGAAAAAAAAGTGTTTCGTGTTTGTTTATGACGCGACATAACAGCGACGTGACATCCGAGTTTGTGCTAATCTGACAAAATGTGAAAAAATGCACAGGTTGTGAGTGAATTTGCTAAACATCATCTGTGGAAACAAAATAAGTTGATTCTTCTGAATTGGCCTTCGGAGTGAGTGAGCGCAGTCCTGTGTGTCTGTAGAGGCTTTTCTACTGGCATTAAAATTGAGCCAATTTGAATTGTAAAAATAAATATTCTTAATGGAAATGACAATTTCAAAGAAGCTCACGTTTTTTGATAAAGTTATTGAGCTATCAAAATTAGTGTATTTCGAAAAGCTGCAACGGAAACAATTTTTTCACAACACACAAGTCACATGATCCACAACCAGATGTTGCTGCTGGCGGAAACGACAAAGAAGACAACAAGAAGTGGTGGGATGATGATGGCGCAGGGTATTTTAATGACTTATCGCCCAAACAGATTTATACACGTATCATCTTAACTACGTTTCCTATTTAATGGAAAGACCATAAGTGGGAAATAGTTTTTTTCTTTTTCAGATCAGCAGAATGTCAACAAAGTTTTGTACACGTTTGTAATGGAAACGCAGCTAGAGTTGCCATTCAGACTCTCACCTCTACTGTGGTCTAATGACTACTGAAGATAGATCCTCCAACTCTGCAAAGACAAGCAGGTACAGACCATAAATGAATCTCTCTCTGGGGTTTGACTGGTAGGAGATTCCTAACAGTCCAGATTAACTGACTAGAGCCTGTTTTCTAAAAATCCTGAGCACTGGCATCTGAAATTAGACTTTAAACAAGAATCTGCTCGCAGGCTGAACTTTGAATCTTTTGGCTTTGAGGGGTGGTGTTTCAACATCACTTCCGTTTCCTCTTGAGGATGACTATCTCTGTCGAACAGCAGCAAACCTTTCGGCTGCGCAACCAAAGGTCTGTAGGACATTTCTAAGAAGTTCCTCTACACTGAGGAGGAAACATGATCTGCATCTTTGTCTTCTCGTGTCTTGCAAGTAATTTTGCTTCAGAACAGCGTCATCTTGAATGATTGTTTCCTTAGGATGTGAAATCAGATGTTATATCTCTCTAAATTCTCTCCTATACTCAGGTCTCAGTTTGGGGCTTGAGGTCCATCAGTCCCACTCTGAACTCATCAAAACAACTGGTGATAAAGTTCACATTTTCTGCACCCATGAAAGAACCGACTACAGGCAGATTCTCTGGTACCAACAGAGACCTGCAGACACGGCCATGAACCTCATTGGATATTTGTACTTCAAAGATGCGACTATGGAAGACGAATATAAAAAGGACTTTGGGATCTTTGGAGATCTGGGAGGGGATACAGCGAAGAACGGATCCCTGACGATCCAAACCGTGAATCAGAATCACGCTGCTGTTTACTACTGCGCTGCAAGAGAAGCACAATGACAGAAATCCTCTCTGCACCTTAACAAAAACTGTGATGCGTTTTATCATCAGTGGTTTTTATAGCAAAATGATTAAACGTCTTTCAAGCACCTGCTTCTGTGGTTGGAAAGATGAAAGATTCAATACACAGACTGAATATCTGAGTCATTTTGTTGGAATTGAACATTTTTACCACAGACTGAAAACCTACTGTTTCCCGCTGCACACACAAATACATACAAACATTTATATACAACAACATGATTGTATTCATGTGATTTTTAAAAAAAAATAATTTTTGCAAATGAAGGCTTCAAATTTAATAAGAATTTGAAACAAATGTCACAAGCAGTTTTTTGTTTCCTGTTTACATGTGTTTACTCCAGTAGGGGGCACTCTAAAGCAAAAATTAGGCACAAGTTTTGTGTAGCCTTATACTTTTGTATAAAGGCTTCTAATAAAAATATCTAACACTATTTAAAGCAACATTTGGTTCATCATAAAGTAGGGACCATAAAAGTGTCTGTCATGTGACTCTGATGTCATTTCCTCAAGTCTCTTCCTGGTTCTCAGGCGCCCTCATCCCACTCCTCATCATTTCAGCAAACAGTTTAAGAAAAGGAGCAAAATTATTTCATTTTCAATTCTCTGTTCCCTCACAGGTATTGTAAAAAATTTCTCTTCCAGAATTATTATATACTTTCCTTCACTGTTCAACCAATTTGAGTTCTTTTTTGCTTTTATAGGTTTCTCTCTTGGGGTTCTCATCCATCAGTTTCCCCCTAAATCGGTCAGTAACAGAGAGGCTGATGCTCAGCCTTTTTTTTTTTCTACTTGGTTACCAGGATTTTATACAAGGGTTAGGACTAGAGACCGGTACATTGTACCAAACATGATGAATTGGGGTGAAAACGTGACATCAGAAGACCAGTTTCTGATCGACTAGAAGGCGGAGTCACTGGTTTTGTCACAAGAGAGACTCCCTCACAAGAACCAGATCCAACTCAACAACGACAGAGTGTAATTTGGAGCTCAGTCCAACACAAAAAAACCCTAAAGCTCATGACTTCCTGTCTCTCCTTCCAGGTAAAGACACAGCTGGTTTCTGGCATTCAACATGAAGCCATCTCTTGTCTTCATCATCATCGCCTTCTGGATTGAAGGTATAGCTTGTTTATTAATCAAAGCAGCAGTTTTTTACAGTTTTAACCTAGTAAGGTAAATATGTAGATTTGCAAGTGCTGTTGATTCAATTTACTCCTAAAAATCTAAACCTTCTCAGGAGTTTACCTCAGCAAAGAAAAGCAAGTGTCTCAGTTTCCAGCGGACGTTCTGGTCCGACCGAACGACAAAGTCAACCTGACCTTCACTCATACAATCCCGAGCTACGACACAATCCTCTGGTATCAGCGCTCGCCAGGAGACACTTCCCTGAAGCTGATCGGCTACGTCTATTTTACATCCGTTAATATGGAGTCGGAATTTGAACGCCACTTTCAGATCAGCGGAGATGGACAGAAGATGGCTCATCTTCACATCCTGAAGCCGAGACAACCTGAAGACAGCGGAGAATATTTTGGGGCCACACGTATATACACAGTATTAAAAGAGAGTGACTCTGCCATGCAAAAACCTTCAGAGTAATCCAGGTGGCAACCGCAGCCCAGCAGGAAACCAGAGGCATGTGACAGCAAATGAAAGCTGAAGGGGAAAAAAAACAAAAACCTCATGTCATGAGTACTAATGATACCCTAAAATCGGTCAATTGAAAGCTACATTTGCTCATTGTTATTCACAACAGGCTTTTAACTTGGTTTAGAGCTTAAAACTCCTTCCAAAACCAAGATGACGTCCTCCACCATTCTGCAATATTTCACATTTCAACACAAATATTACGGTGACATAATTAATAATTGTACCACATATGCTGCTATTGTTGTATAACCCAGAACTCTCTTGTATAATAGATGGTAAAACTCAGTTTCTTCTACAAACACAATAGTTGAAATGCATTGTATCATTGATGTACGACTGATTTAGCATCTTTGCTCACTAAAACTCTGTAACTTAATGTTTTTTTTATTCAAGCTGTGAATAAACTCTCTTAGTAGTTACTAACTTACACAATCTAAAACACAGACACACAATAATAATTAAAGTTGTTACAGTGACGCAACACTTCAACTGCAATCAATGAAATTCAAAACAAAAACGAACGAAAAATAATTTATAGGTATCTAGTGGATTGAAAAGATGCAGGCTGAACTATTGATCATCTTTGCTGACGCACACTTCAAAATGTATCTGTATAAGATTTGTTTGAATTTTAGCTGTTAAATCTGCACATTTCTACTCAAAAATGTTGATTTAATTGCACCAAAATAATATAAATCCAAATTATCGTCAATATTATTGGTTAAAATCAGTCGACTTCATCGGTGGCATGTTGCTTCCTAAAATTAAATTTTCATTTTGCTTGTACCTTGGCAGAAAAGATACCAAGTTTGTAGAAGAAACAACTGCAATAAATAAATGTTTCAGTTCATGCAGGTTAAGATGAATTATTTGTTGAAATACTGAGTTGCATCTTGACAGCGGCAGATTTTACTTCCTGTCATGTGGTCATATGACTTCATGTTCAGTCGATCTCTGCAGCTGTTTCAGTCAGATCAGGACCGCTCATCGATAACATGCTTCTCACGGTTATTTTTCTGTCCCTGCTGGTTTCATCCGGTGAGTGCAGATTGAATTCATCCCTAAATTGAAATACATTTATATATCTGAGCATGGAGAACGTTGAAACTCTCCTCTTCGGATGCTGCAGGTTTCTCTGTCACGGTGCTCCAGTCTGCAGATCGGATCGTTTCCTCGGGTGCTGATGCGACGTTGGAGTGCAGTGTGGGCGCCGGGTACTCCATGACCAGCTACACCATGCTCTGGTACCGACAGAACCGCCATGCTGCTGAAATCCAGCTTCTTCTCATGGAACATGAACCAACGGCCGGGCGCTACCGTTCGTCACACGATGCTGCGAAAAACAAATTTTCTCTAAGTATTCCTGGGCTGAAAGTGAGCGACAGCAGCACCTACTACTGCGCTGCCAGGCACAGTGACGCACGCAGACCAAACACTCGTACAAATATAAGGCTGGCTGCGACAGAGGCAGGAAGGAGCTGTGGCTCCTCTCATTTGGTTTCATGTATCAGGACGTGATAAAGGATATCTGTTCCTAACCACGTTGTAAAGTTATGTAAACTAACTTAAAGCTTGGTTGTATATTTTTAGGGAGAAGTGTTGCAGTAATAGCTACTGTCATACAGATAACCTTACTTTTCGCTTTTTTCATCCGTTTTCAAATTTTGTCACACTTACATGTTTCAGATCATCAAAAAACATCAGACAACAATGACCTTTTCCACTTCCGATACAATATCAATACCTTTGAGTGTCGGCCGATACCGATATTGACCCGATACGATATCAGCATCTGACCATGAGTCAGAGTCATACATACTTTTATCAATATTTTGTAGTCTGGAATGCTTTGATCAAGTGATATTACTCAGAGAACAATATGTAATAGTGGGTATGAAAACGATGAAGTGCTTCTAACTGAGATTTTAATGCAGCCTGAAATAATTAAATACTCATTTTTTGGCTGATATCGGACCAATTTCCAATAACAGATCGGGACAATCATTAGTAAATTAATGTTTTGCATGTCTGTTTGTTTTCTAGGATGCCAGTGTTATTTGATTAAATCCCAGCTCTGAACATTTTGGACTGGGCTGCAAGATCAAGGTATATTCTCAAATGATCTAGTAGCTGCAGAAGGCCATTAATGCAGAACAAACTTCTGTTCTGGAAATGTAACAACTATCTCATGTCATGAATCCAGATTCTCGTGCTATTTCTGACTTCTTCACACCCCCAAATGATAAAGAAAGCAGGTTGATTTTAGTGTAATGAAAGTCTTCTCTCAACCAATATCCCAGAGGTTGTGGTGAAAAGCTTTAGCTGCAGTTGCAGCTTGTTGGCCACTAGGTGTCTCCAGCTGAGCAAATGAGATCAATAAAGTCTCTCTGGGAAGGAATAAGAAGAGTCAGAGGATATGTGAGCAGCAGAGGTTAAAGCTGAAGCGGTCGGATCTAATTTTGTGTCTCTATAATGAATGCAGCAAAGAATTTGGTCTTCTTCACAATAATAATCTGTGCGGGTAAGAACGTCTAACAATAGTCTGTGATTTTTTTTTAAAGCAATCATCAATTTTATTTGTTTTGTTCTTTTTTTCTTTTTTTTTACAGGTGTTTCCTTTGGTCTTAAAATTGATCAACCTCCATCTTTATTGCCTGAAGTTGGGCAACAGGCTGTGAACTTAAAATGTGAACAAGACGACGATCAATACCTGAACATGTACTGGTACAGACAAATGAGCAGCAGCAGCAGCATGGAGTTAGTGGCATATTCCGTTGGTAAAGACATTTCCACTATTGAAGCTCCGTTTAAGGACACCAAATACTCCATGTCCCGTCCGTCGACGCTGAGCACCACGCTGCAGATCAACGAGGCCGAGCCTGGAGACTCGGCTGTGTATTACTGTGCTTCCAGTAAAGCACAGAGCTTCAAAAAGCACCGAGAGCAATACAAAAACCTCAGCAGAACATTTCTATTAATGTGGATTCCAAATATGAAAGAAAAAAACATGCTCCTTTATGCACACTGTCATGTTTCTGCAGCACCACAAAGCAGATCAGATAGCAGGCGTCAACTCCAACGTTCAATAATCTCCCTTTACGTCTCACGTCGTTTCAGTTTTCATTTGCTTTGATTCTTTCCTCAGTTTGATAGGGGATTAAGATCAACAGATTATCTTACAGTGCCCTCTTCTGGCTTTATGTATAATTACAGTCAAGGTAGGCGACTCTTTTTGGTGCTTCTCAAGACTAGAATGCCACATTGCAACAATTTCTCTTTCAATTTGATTCAAAAATACTTTTTTGATCCAAAGAGGAATTAAATGTTGCTGTAACTCCTATTAATTCAAGATTCTTCAAAGAGTTGTAGTAGATTGTGATGGCTGTTGGCAGTCCTGTAGCAGTCTGCGTTACAGGGAATCTGAAGAAGCCTCCAAAGGAAGACACAGTTTTTCTATAACAGCATCATGAAGAGGACGGTCAGGGTTGTCCATAATTTTCGTGGTTTTATGAAGACTCTTCCTTTGCATCTTCATCTCCAGAGGTTCCACAGTCATCTCCAGAACAGAACCGACCTTCTTCATCAGCCTGTTGAGCCTTTTCAGGTCCCTGGTTCTGATGCTGCTGCCCCAACAGATGATGATGGAAGAGATGACGCTATCAAGACTCATAGAGTCACAGGTTCACTGTTGCATCTCCAGTCCAGTCTGTTGTCCAGATGAACACCGAGGTATTTATATTACTAAACCACCTCCACTTCTTCTCCCATGATGGAAATAGTGTTCGATCCAACCCCGTTCCTCCTGAAATACACAATTATCTCCTATGTTTTGTTTATATTGAAGATGAGATGATTGTTCCCACAAAGCGGTCCACCAGCTCTCTGTACTCAGCCGCTTGTCCATCTCTGATTCACCCGACAACTGCAGAGTCATTTCAGTGTTTCTGTGAATGACAGAAGTTGGATTTGTGCTGGAGGTCAGAAGTGTACAGAGTGAAATAGAACGGTGAGAGTACAGAGCCCTGTGGTGCTCCTGTGCTGGTGACCGCCTAGTTAAGCACACAGCCTCTACCCTTACAGTCCCTCCAAATGTATTCAAATGTTTTATGGATGAAACAACAGTAGGAATGTTATTCTTATGAAATTCTAATTTATCAATAAATTACTTTTCAAATTAAAATGCGGTGAATGAGGATGATCCAAGAGTGGATTCTCAAAGCCTTCACAAGACGTCAGTCATGGAGCACTTTTCTGTGAAAAACGACAACTTTCTATCTATTCATTGTTGGACTGCCTCACTCTATCAAGTAATAGAAATATTCTGTATCAATAAAAATCAGATTTTTTTTAAGACGCTGGCATCTCCGCCGCTCTCGGTTTTCCACAAGGAAGAAGCAGAGGGCAGCAGAGCAGAGGGCTGAGCCCTAAATCTGCTATTCAGATTTAGTTCGGCTTCACCAACGCCGAACCATGGATTCGTTCATGCCGAGTTTTCGTGCAGCGGCTATCGATCTGTGATATCCTTCAACTTAAAAGCTGCATCATACGAACTTCTTCCTGTTGTTTCCATGATGAGGGGGTTTGAGTTTGAAAACATTTCTCTGTCATGCCTGATGCTAGCATGTGCTTGTTCTAAGTGAAAATCAGCACTTTTTTCTTTGATTTCCAATTCTGACTTACAATGATTCCCTTCCTGCTAAAGAGCCCCCCCTGGTGGTTGAAGACAAAGCCGCACCGGGCTACAAGCCACATGGTTCCAAGCGTGGGAAAAAAATAGTGGCTTATACTCCGAAAAATATGGTATTTATATAAATGTAGGTGAACCTGTTCTCTCTCTCTCTGCTGACTGATTGGCTGCAGAGTCGTGACCAGCTGACGTGTCACTTCCTGTTTACACCTCCA